>BQNB010200693.1:0-10970 GCA_026074375.1 Tanacetum coccineum
TTTGTTAATGGTGGAAGTAAGCCATATATGTGTTCATCAAGCATCACAAACACCAGATTTGGTAACTCGGCTATGCCTAAAATAGTGAAATTATTAGTTCAAAAATCAACAAAAAAGACAATATGTGCACAAGTGGATAAACTTTTTGTGGAAATGCTCTTTAGCTATTTAACAATTCCTTTAGGCGCTGTAATACGTTTGACAAGGGATAATTTATCTCCAGTAGTTGGTATGCATAATGTGTACAATAGTATTTTAATTTTGGGAGATGGAAATTATTTGAAATCCGAGGAGGTAAAAAACTTGCTACTTGACCCAAAACTTGCATGTAATTATCAGAATGTTACTGACTTGCTGCATATCTATGAGGATACTAGGAATCGAGGTAGTTTCCTCAAAGAACAAGCAATATTCATAGTATCAGATGATCTGCAAGTAGCACTTTCGTCACCTGTTTCCACTATTTCCAAATTTTCCGTAGGTGTTCGGGTTAGTGATATTGAGGTCAGGGAAGCGAGCATTGGTGAACGAGAGGTACAACATTCTTTCCAAAATTTGAATAATGAACCATGTATGTTGCGTAACAAGTAAAAATGTATCCAGTCATTTAAATAATGAATATACAGCTGAATTAATCACTTGCTTAATGATATGCAGGCCCTTTCAATTCTTAAAGCTTCTCTTACCTCAACTTCCATCTTAACAGACTGTCTCAAAGAATTTATAATGGACCCAAAGGCAGAGGCATCGACTTAGTCTTTCATGTTGTACTCGTACTTCAATTTCATGATTGTGGATATACATTTAGGTGCAGTTTTTATGCTAATGATTGTGGGTAAACTGAATTACTTATTTGCACTATGAATCTATTAAATGATTGTTTGATGAGTCAACGAAAGCATTCATGAGGTTCATCTTTTGTATGCTCTCTAAAATTCTTTGATGAGATTCGAATCACTATCTAGGATCTAAATCAAGACTATCTTACAAGTTATATAATCTGTAGAGTATGTGATTAAGACAGCCGCTAATGCTGTTTTTGCAGTTTGGCAACAAATACAAATAACAGAACATGAATCGACAAAAAACAAACAGAATCAATCAGATATCTGGATAATTACAAGAAAATTTTGAGTATCGAGTTCAAGCTCGTTTAACATGTTGTAAAACAGATTTATTTGGGAATCTACATTATATTATAGAATCTAACGACTGTTATGGTCCCGACTGATGGATCTAGTTATGGGTCTTTGTAGGGAGAAATCAAATGACGGGTTAGAATGTTTGCTTGCTGATCTACCTTTCTTGTTTGGTTTACTCATGAATTATGAGAGCTCATTTGAGAGAACTCTCCGATCTCTTTGAAACACAGATTTGGTGGAAAGACAACTTGTCCTTTTTCTGATAATTGCATTTAAAAACCCCTTACCAGTTTACAACTGCTTTCCAGAAATGCACACATAACTAATTATGCCTTGAATAAGGACTTATTTGTTTAACCAATAAGGAAGTTGGAGCTACTGAAATCATCCATTGCTTTTAGTGTGCTGGTGCTTGAACTTTCCATGAGTAAAACGCTTATAAACCTTTGGTGATATAACATTACTCCCCTCCCCGACAATAAGCTTGTCCTCAAGCGAAAAGGAAGGATACGATTCCTGGAGTTGGGTAACATCCTCCCATGAAGCTTATGCAGGAGATAAACCTTGCCAATGAACCAACACTTGATTAACGCCATGAAACACGCGGTGATCCAACGCTGCTTGAGGCTGAAGTTTTGTATCATCCGAAGGACAAGGTGGCAAGTCCTGCTGAATAGAAATATCAACTTGGCCGTGGTATGGTTAAAGATACGCGACATGGAAAACAGGTGTAAACGTGAGTCGTTAGGTAACTCCAAATGGTATGCCACCTGACCAATGCGTGCTTTCACACGAAAAAGGACCATAGAATTTTGATGATAATTTCTTGTTGCTCCTGTCTCGTAAGGATAGCTGACAATAAGGCTGTAATTTCAATAGCACCATGTCACCCACAGAAAATTCCAAATTGAGATGTTTTGAATCGTAGATCGTTTTCATGTGGGACTGAGCTTTGAGTAACCGATCACGGAGTGTGTCATCTCGGTCTCGGAGAGCTAGATCCACTGCTGCTAACTTTGAAGAGTGTGGAGCGTACGAAATCAGTCTTGGTGGGGAATGGCCATACACAACTTCAAATGGTGTGCATTTCAAAGAAGAATGGAAGCTGGTATTGTAGCAGAACTGTGCCCAAGGCAGCCAATCCAGCCATTTCTTTGGCCTGTCACTCGTGAAACAACGAAGGTACATTTCCACAGTTCGGTTGACTACCTCTGTTTGTCCGTTGCTTTGAGGATGATAAGAGGAGCTAAAGCAAAGTTTACTACCGTAGAGGGTAAATAATTCCTTCCAAAAGGCACTTTGGAATATATAACATCTCGATCTGAAACAACAGTTTCTGGCAGACCGTGCAACTTTACAACCTGGTCAAAAAAAAATGAGCGACTGAAACAGCGGTGTAAGGGTGTGACATGGCAATAAAGTGAGCGTATTTCGAAAAACGATCCACCACCACAAGTAGCACCGATTTCCCTTGAGATGTCGGTAGACCTTCAACGAAATCCATAGAAATATCAGACCAAACCGATGATTGAACGACTAAACCGATGGAGTTTGATGAAATAAGAAAATCCGGTTTTCGAAATGAACCAGACCCTCCCGAAACTGCCACCGACCCACGGCTTCACCTTCTGTTATTTTTTTCACAAGCTGTTGTAATTCGGGAATTGTGTTGACCTCTTGTCTGATGTGATCAAACAAGTGCAATAAAGGCCCTGAAATGGCTAAAAGGGTTGTTTCTGCTCCTTCAAACTGACGTGACAACGCATCAGCAACCACATTGTCTCGGCCAGTTTTGTAAATGACACTAAAGTCATATCCCATAAGCTTGCTTAACCAACGTTGTTGCGGAATAGTAGTGATACGCTGCTCCAACAGATACTTAAGGCTATAGTGATCGGTTCGAATCTGAAACTTACTGCCCCATAGATACGGACGCCAATGAGAAACGGCTTTTGCAAAGGCTATCAATTCCTTCTCATAAGCTGGTAGCCGACAATGACGTTCAGCAAGTGGATGACTGAAGAAGGCAATTCGTTTGTTGTTCTGCTGCAAAACAACCCCTATTCCAGTATCACAAGCATCACATTCGACTTCCAAGTGTTGAGAAAAATTAGGTAAAGCGAGAACTCGAATCGGGGTCATTGCGGACTTCAATTGCTCAAAGGCAGTACTTGATTGTGTCGTCCACTGGAAGGAATTCTTCTGCAGCATTGAAGTTAATGGAGCAGCAATATTTCCGTAATCCTTCACAAATTTACGATAGTACCCCGTTAGTCCAAGGAAACCTCGCAAACCTTCAACGTTCATAGGCTGTTGCCATTGAATCATTGCTTCGATTTTACTTGGATCTGCTGAAACTCCTTTGTCAGAAATTGTGTGGCCCATGAAGCATTGTGAGCGTTTCAGGAAAAGTTGATGTTGACGCAATATGGTGAAGACTTCACGCATATGAGAAAGATGTTCTGCCCAACTTCTACTGTAAACGAGAATGTCATCGAAAAAGACCAACACAAATTTGCGTAAATAAGTTTGGTAGATACCATTCATCAAGTCCTGAAACGTAGAAGGCGCGTTTGTAAGCCGAAATGGCATGGCCACGAACTCAAAATGACCATGGTGTTTTCGGAATGCAGTCTTCGGTATGTCGCTTGGGTGCATACGAATCTGATGGTAGCCAGAACATAAATCTAACTTCGTGAAGTACTTAGCTCCTTGTAATTCCTCCAAAAGTTCATCAATAGCCGGGATAGGAAACTTGTCCTTAATCGTCTTTGCATTCACCCCCCGGTGATATAACAACGACTTTCTACAGAAATAAACAGAGGTTACAGTGATTAAACAAAACAATGGAACACGCAGATTTAGAGTCATAAACCCATTAAGATAATCTTCATCATCTGCATCTGCTGCTTTCTCCATGATCTTCTCATGCTCGTCCATGGTCTCCTTCATCGCTTTCTGATGCACATCAACCTCTGATCCTTTCTTCATCTTTGTGTTGCATTCGTCCATTTTCTCATCAACATCTGATTCAGATCTAAAACGGAAGTGTGTTTTTCGTTTACAAATAGAGAAGGAGATACATTAGTTGTTGTTTCATAAGTGGATGCAAGTAAAAAGTTTAATATTTTGTTTATGTGACTTGAAATGATCAGGTTTGTTTTCAGGCAAGCTTTACGTCTCTTGTATGCTTACTGTTATCGTGTAGATGGATCTCAATTAGTTCACAACAAATTCAAGTCGAAACCACATAGATGTTTAGATGAAATTCGAATTCCGATAAAATAAAAAATTTAAAACAAGTCACATGGTCAGCGGGTAAAAGATGCAGAATATTTTTTGTAACCATATGCAAGAGAACAAAAGTATTACTACCTGTCCAGTTACATCATCCATATCGAAATTCCATTCTTTAGTATCGATCTCCTGTATAGTTTTGAAAAAGAAGTATTACTACCTGACCACTTACACACACCAAAAGTATTAATTTTAGTCTTAATATATAGTTTACCTAATTATATTGCAGAACCTTTTCACTTACAACCATTTATTATAAACTACATATAACAGACGCGCTGATGATGCGCAAGAATATCAGAAAAAGAGTAAATTGCATAAATCGTCCTTAAAGTTTGGTCAAATTGCATCTTTCGTCCTCAACGTTACGAAAGTGCAAGGATCGTCCCTGTGGAAAACCTTTGATGCAAGGATCGTCCCTGTGAGGAGACCTTTGGGGAAACATTTGATGCAAGTATCGTCCCTGCGGGGACGATACTTGCACAAGCGGACGATAACTATGCACCTAAAGGTTTTTCCCATCAGGGAACTATGATCCTTGCACTTTCGTAACGTTTGGGACGAAACATGCAATTTGACCAAACTTTAAGGACGATTTATGCAATTTACTCTCAGAAAAATCAAAGTTTGAAGTATACGAGGAAAGTGACCATGGACAACAAGAAAGAAACAAAAAAATGCTACTAAGTAGGATCTGGAGGTGTCTGTGTTTACTTACACTTTTTGTGACCATGAACAGAATTGGTTTGGACAGAATTGCTTAACATGTTCAACCTGATTTGGACAGAATTGGTTTATGACCCCAAATCTGCTTGTTCCAATGTTATATAAACTCATTTGTAACCTCTGTTTCTATAGCAACTTGCTAGTTTTTATAACATACTGCCGATTCCATAACTACTTTTAACATGTTGTACTTGATCTTGAATTCGATAGTCAAACTCGTCTTGTAATGATCCATATATCTGAATGCTTTTGTTTGTTTGTTGTTGATTATATTTTGTTATTTCTTGGTGTTGGCGAACTGCCAAAGCAAGATTAACTGCTTTTTTAACTATCAATCACAGCTTATATGCACAAGTTCAGAGCCGTGGTTATTTGGATCCAGCATGAGAGATGCTATTGCAATAAGTAATCACATACTCGAGAGGTTATATGATCGTAAATGTGCTATTGATAGTTTTGAGTTTTCTTCCGTTCACTAAACTAGGCTCATTTGCTTAGTGTCTCGTTCACTAAACTATGTCTATGAGTTTGTAATATACACAAATACATTACATTTGGAGGACATATAAGGATTTGAAAGTTTCAATCATGAAATAGGTGCTTCGTCACTACCTATCACACTTTTTGTTTGGATAAAAAAGAAGCATCAACTTGAAAAAGAAACCAATAAGAAGCAAAAAATGTGTAAGAACGATTACTAAAACTTACGAAACTATGCAAAACCAAAACCCTAATTAGCAATCATTCATTTGTTGGATCAACATGATGACGAGGAGTTTCAGGAATATTGACCCAAAAAATGATAGACCAAGTGGACATTTGAATGAGGGAATGGTAGCAGCCAATCAAGTCGTCTTATGGATTTCGGTGGCCCTCTGCCATTACTATATGGAGGCCCCACTAAATAACAAAAATAAACGTATAAACGAATAAACGAATTGTACTTCTTCTTTCATACAAATTAGTACATTGTACTCGGATAATAACAAAAAATGTATACATGTATAACATAAATTTTCAACTTTTGGTGGCCCTTCTTTGGTGGTGGCCCTGTGCGAGCGCACCAGTTGCACTCCCCAATATCTGGCCAGCAGCCAATATGCGCAAAGGGATTTTGGAGAAAAGACGGCTGCGGTTGAACACATTGTACTCAATCACAGATAAATTGTGTTCACAACAAGCACAAATATATCCCTCATACATAACGGTGTGTTTTCAAGTTATGCTTTAGGGTGGAAAGTGAGAATAAGTGAAGAAGTGTGTTCTTAAGTTCTTTTAGAGAAAAGTTAGAAGGAAAGTGTACAAAAGAGGGGTAAACAGTTGGTTATTGTGCCAAACCTTTTACCTCACTTTTAAGATGAAAGTAAGAGGAATAAATGTGATACATTTCTTATGACGAAATTGCCCTTGTTTATTTTATCTTGATACTCAGTTAAAGGGTAATTGCACTCAAGGGTCATTGTACTTTTGAAAATCATTCATTTAAGTTGCTATACAATTTTTTTTGTTTATTAAGATCACTCTAATAATACTTTTATTCAAGAAAATCGTTATACTACTAAAAAAATATTTATTTTAGTGACTACAGTAATTTTATGTTCACACAAGTCATTAAACTTGCCAAAACATGTTTTCTAGATTGTGGAAAACTAGAAGGGGAGGGGTTGAATAATTTACCGCTTTTTAATTTAACGTATTATTTGTTTATAAAATCTTAAATTCGACTTTGTTTGAATTCAATATGTGCACAATATGAACAATACAATTAAATAAATAAATAAGTGCACCAAAATGCACAAGACAATTAAATAAATAAAACATATAACTAATGAAAATAAAATACATATTATGGCATGACCAGAGAAACAGATTTAGAAAGATCGAAACCACAACACAAGATTTATAAGTGTTCGTAACGAAGCCACTCTTCTCTCTATTCACTACCCTTAGAATACACCAAACTCGAGAGTTTTCTTCACTGTTTTCACAAGCACCCATTAGGCGGAGAAAAACCATACACAACTTCTGCATACACCGATTATTCCGACACTGAAGTTCAAAATTACCGAGTTCAAATATGCGCTTATCTAAACCAATCTTACCCACTCACGGTTTGCTTATTTTTGAGACAAACAAACTACACCAGCAACTATCAACACTTCCACTTTTCACTAACACAAACACGATACACTATGGCATTTACCCCTCATCTAACACTAATTTCTTGTAACGATCACCCACCGATCAACAATGATACACAATATTCACAATATTCACAAATGATTTAACAAGAAATACATACAGAGTCGTAACGATGTTACTAAGGACACACCCAATTCTATATAACTTCTTCACATTGATATAGGAAGTAATCTTCTCATAGCATTTGAGGATCTACACCAGCTTGGGATCACTTTGGAAAACAAAGCCTAGCTTAAGATTAATGAGATCAAAAGAGGAAAATGAAAAAAATATGTAAATCTGTGATTTAGAACATAAATAGATGAGTGTGCAAATTAAGAAAATCATCATGGTAAACCGTTCATTATTATAAGGCAAAGCTGAAGAACCTTTTTGTATGGCCGGCAACCCCCTTAACATCATGTTTCGCCTGGGATCCTTATCACAAAAATGTAGTAAATTATACCAAACCACCTTTCTTATTGTATTACTACTGTTGCCGCCGATGAAGAGTGAGAGAAACCGAAAAAGCCCAATATATGCATGACCAAATTTTATTAATAAGCCAAATAAGCATATAAACAATATATCACAAAATATGTCATATCACCATCAAACAAACAAATATGAAAGTGATACTTTCAAGTTCTCTCATTTTCTTCCTTTTCGAACCAAAACCACCCCTTCATAAGTTTAAAGAATTTACTTACTATTATTTTTAGAAACTAATTGTACAACTATTATTTATGCATCATTAGACTACTAAAAAGTACAAGAAGGATTATTAAAAATAGCGACTTTACAAAATAAGGGTTTAGAAAAGGAATAGAACTTAAATACAAACCCCAAATGTTGTTTTTATATACCCAAACACAAAATAGAATCAATCCGGATGAGTTTAAGCCTTTATGTTCTTGATCAAATAAAAAACCGGAATGTTCTTAAGTTGTGTGTAATGGATCTGAACGAGCAAGGATAGAAAAAAAGAAAAGAATGAGAGCTTTTGTGTGTGTTTTGGTGTAGTGTGTGTGTTTTGAAATGAAATGAGAATAATTTAAATGCATGCATTAGACAACTTAGCTAAAATTAAGGCTTGTTGTTCCCTCTTTTGGATCCACAGTCGAGTAAGCATCCTAGAGAGTGGGGGGGGTGAGGGGGGGAGGGGAGAAGTGGGTTTGGGGGTGGGGAGTGTTGGGGGGAGGTGGGGGGGGAGGGGGGGTTGAGCATCCTAGGGGGATCCTAGGTGGTATTTTGTCTTTGGTCGGGATCTATAACGCTCTTAGTTCGAGATTAAAACGTGACCCGAAAGTTTAAGTTTCTTAGAAATCGTTAGAATTACTTTAGCGTTGACAGTAAAAATTGCCGTACCGAAACGCGTTGTTAGCCGTTTTGAGCTGTTTGCGAGAAATTTCTCCCGGTAAGTTATCAAGCATATGTATAATCATCCAAAAACAGATGATTCAAAAAATAAATGAACTACTGATTAAATAGATTATAAACTGACTACCGTTAACACGGTAACTGTTCTGACTGAAACAATAAAAATAAATAAATAGGGGTCTACTTAGAATATAATAAGATTGGAAAATCCACAAAGGTTGCAAAATATAACGAGTTCTTGGATCACAATTATAATAGCAAGAAAAAAATCAAGTAAAATAATCGAAGAATTAGTTAGTAACCCCTTGTTTCGTACATGTAACCCGTGGCCTTAAGGTTCATAAAAAACAAATTGTATGACCACCTAGGGGCTGTTTTATTTTGGCTTACTTAAAATCGCACGTTTTACGCCACAATTACATATACACAATAATTATAAACATCATATGATTGCTCGTGATGCCATTGTTGAAGTTTTAAAAAATATAATGCGTATATAAATATATTTAAATGAAGCGGAAAAGGTCACCAACACGGATCCACATGATGCATATAATAAATCAAATAATAACAAGTATTATACCTTTTGTCGCGTGATTGGTTTATTATAACAGAGCTTATCAATAAACAAGGATTCCCCATTGAACCCATACGAAACCCATGATACTTCTAGAGTAACCAAAGTAGGTTGCCACTATCTGTATCAACACTACTCGTTCTCGTGTATCACCAGAATGTCACTTCTTAATCCCCACGGTCTTGCTTCAAACAACTAACTTGTTAAGCATGCATAACAAGCTGGAAACCTTAGAAGGGATTAGTTTGATCGTTTGGTTTTGGAAGAGAGGGAGGGGACATTTTTCCAAGTTATGAGTTTATGATAAATTATAATCCCATAATAAGGCTTGTAATTACACTTAGCACCCAAATGTTTTTCCCATATTAGTTTTTGGTCTAATTCATTTAACAAGTCCGTTACTTATTAAATAGTAGCCCGTTGTTAATTAGACCATGAGATATTTAACCAATGTAAATAATATAACTACTATAATCATATTAAACACATTATAGAGATGATACTTTGGTGTATACGTGTGTGGCCCCATATACACACATATTTTTGACAATATAATTATTTATTATGATATGAGCATTCCTTAACAAAGAAGTAGTCACAAACTTGAGAGGTTATATGATCGTAAATATGCTATTGATAGTTTTGACTTTTCTTATGTTCACTAAACTAAGCTCCTCGGCTCAAAATACATTACATTTGGAGGACAAATACAGATTTTAAAGTTTCAATCATGAAATAGGTACTTCGTCACCAGCTACCACGCTTTTTGTTTGGATAAAAAAAGATGCATCAACTTGACAAAGAAAGTTATAAGAAGCAAAAAGTGTGTGATAACGATTACAAAAACTTAGGAATACTTTGTTTATTCTATAAAAATTGACATACATATAAATAAATAACTTACGAAACCATGCAAAAACCAAAACCCTAATTAGCAATCATTCATTCGTTGGATCAAGATGATGACGAGGATTTTCAGGAATATTGACTCCAAAAATGGTATACCAAATGGACATTTGAATGAGGGAACGGTAGCAATCAATAATATGTGCAAAGGGATTTTGGAGAGAAGACGGTTGCGGTTGAACACATCGTACGTAATCGCAGATAAATTTGTTCGCAACAAGAAAATTTATCCCTGATACATTTTCTGAACAGTGTGATGTCAAGGTTATATTTTGGGTGGAAAGTTGGAGTACGTGAAGAAAACAAAAATATGAGCGTATGCTTAAGCTTTTATAAAGAAAAGTTTATTAAAGTATATATTGTATATTTAGTGTAATCGGCTCATTGGCCCGAGCCCATAGTCTAGAAGCTTCCTTTGTATCCTATATATAGGTTGGCTATTCAATTATAATCAAGCAATCATTCCAATCAACATTAATTTCTATTATCTTTCATGGTAATCAGAGCTTATTATTAATCTTTCTATAATCTTCTCCTTTTTTTTCTCTCATAACACGCTCCTCACCTCTCCCTCCAAAAAAAAGTTATAGTTCATCTGCGTCACTATTCATCGACGAGCACTGTTCATCTGAGGGTACTGTTCATCGGCAGGTACTGTTCATCCGAGGGTACTGTTCATAAAAAAAATTGTTCTTATGGCTTCTCATGATCAGCAATGGTATATGGATACCGGAGCAACTTCTCACCTTTCATCTCACACC
>BQNB010200695.1:0-10970 GCA_026074375.1 Tanacetum coccineum
GCTTGCCTCTTCCAAAGTTGGAAGAGGCTTATATAGTTCTTACAAAATACCGGGTATTCGTACCCGGTATAAAACCAAAAGACATACGATTAACTATTAAACTACGAACTATTATAAACAACAAATAAACGGGGTGACCGAGTCTTTTACTCATATCTAACAATTCTCTAACCTAAAAATAAGGGTTGTCATATGTTCTAATTTATGATTTATTATGGTGATATGTGAACCTAAATTAGATTCAGCTTGCTTGTCTATGATGATTCGATCACTCGATGAGTCATAATTTTGGCATGGTATAAACCGGATGGCATAAAATGCTACCATGTTTTGCCGCCATTACAAGATATAAGCCAACGCACACAAATAGTTTTACACTTTTCAACTACCATCAGCCTAAATAATTATGTATAATGCAGCCTCTAAATATAAGTATATTACTATCGAATTTTTTCAGAAGCAGTTGGTTATTAAGTTGAATTCTTAAAAGTTTTTGTTGATTCATGATTATAAGAGTTGGACCAGTAGAAGACTTTCAAAGTGGAGATGAGTTTCACTGGAAAAAAACCTACGCATGTTGTAAGATTCGTTTGTGCATTTTAAATGCGGAAAAAATAAAAAAGGTATGTATGGATATCGGTTTCTTTCATGTGGATTGTGATTTTGCAAACTTGTTGATAAGTAATGTTTAGCCTTATATGATGGCATTTGAATCAATATTGTATAAAAGGGTAATAGAAGGCTTGGTCGGTGTTCCGAATTTGAGAGGTAGCCTAAATAATTGTGTAGATTGTTGTCGAGTTATTTTCGAAAGTAGTTGGCTATTTAGTTGAATTCTTAACAGTTTTCGTTAATTCGTGGTTGATAGGAGTTGGACCAGTCGAAGACTGTTGGTGCAACATTGACTAGGATCTCCTTTATGTTTTAATGATGACAAATAAACGCTCACAAAGTGTAAAATAACAAACGATAGCCAAAATCCGTAAAACCGGATTTTCACATCTAGCGCGCTGGTCACGCGTCAGCACGTGTCCCGCGCGCCACTTGCGAATTCTGTTTTTACGGATTTGCTTTTTTGGCTTTCCTCTTACCCGACACATGTGAAAACTTCACTAAAGGTATGTACATAATATTTGAGCATTTGGGAACACTTCAAACGAGGTTTAGACTTAGAGAGGAGAAAAAACGAATTCTCTTGTTTTTCTACAAAACGCCAACTCAAATCTTTTATCAAACGCCTCTAGCCAAGGCCGAGACTTCTTTCTAAACCTAGTATGATCATGTTTTCAACATACCAACAAGCAAAAGTATTCATTTGACCTTGATCCGGATTTACGTTGTTCTTAATCACGTAATGGATTTTACTCCCTTATTGGCCAAACTAAGTCAAAGGTCACTTTGCATAAACGCATCATTTCCCGTTATGGGATATACTTTACTTATGATTCAAAGCACTTAGCTTGTTTGCATCAAGATGATTAGTGATCAAATTCATTGTTGATTATCATGGATTAAAGTCTAAATGACTAATTGAGTTTGTGGTATTTGGAAGTTTATCATACTTTGACTTTTCTCACTTTCTTACCCATAAATGTTTTTACAAACTCACATGTATCCTCACATGTATAAGTCAACACTTTCTCTACACAATCCTATAATCACTTGTTTACATTCTTACCCAATAAGTGATTTTATCTCTTTCACACACACATTCAAACATCTTCTTCCTAAACAATCCCATAATCACATTTGCCCAATCTTTTTTCTCTTAATAGCAATGTGATTATATACCCAAATCAATCCTTTGATTTCATCCTTATCTCCATCTTCATCTTCAAACCTTTATACACATAAACCTTCACCAAATAAACCCCACACCATATCCTCAAAATGCCAACTCACATTATCTTACATAATGTATCATCCTTGTACTTGTTATACCTTATGTCCCCTACGTTCCCAACCAAGGATATTCCATATCTTATCAAAACATTCTCCACCACTCATTCAATATTCTCCTTTGTGACACTCCGTAAATTTACAGGTCAAAATCTTTCCAATTACGCGCATAAGTTTGACTTTTTATAAGTTACGTGTTGACCTAACTAAAAACAAGGAAGTTACTCCGCGTAGATCTGAGAAGCGTTATCGGATGCGTTCAGACTCTCAAAATAACATAGTCTTTGGAAGACTATCGCGTTTTTACCTTGCAAGCATATATTTAAATTTTTGCATTTTATTTTTGAAAGTCGCGCATTTTGACTTTTTGGGTATTGCGTAATTCTTAGAAATAAATACAAAAGCAAGATTAAATATCTTAAAAATCCTAAAGAAAATATCTAGTGAAAAGAATCAATATTGGGCAACTTTGACCCTCCCATTTCTCCCTTATGTGTCCCCCCTCCTTTGCCAACACCACTCCCCAATTTTAGCATTGTTGTTCCCTTGGTACACCTTTGGTCCTAGGATTCCTTTGGAAGGATCTAGGTTCAATTCCCATTCAATGCACCTAGACTTATTTAATCATTCTTATCCTTCATTTCTCTCATTCTTTCTCACACACTAAATATGTCTCTCCTCTCCTCTCCTCTCCTCTCTCTCTTTTCTTGTGTCGTACGAGCTAAACAACACCAACAATTGGTGTTTTTGCTTCTTTATTCAAGTATTATTTGCGGATTGTTGATCGTGGTTCATTCCTTGGTAATTTTGGGGCGATTCATTTATTATTCGGGGTATATTTCATAGTTATTCCGGTTTAAGACACAAGCTTATCATCATCATCTTTCTCCTACAAGTAAGTATCGTTGTTTCATTTGTTTGGGTGAACTTTTCTTCTATCCGTTCACTCACCATCTTCTATTCTTCTTAAAAACTATATCATCCACGTTTGATGTCTCTTTTTATAACAAAAACACTAAAATGAACAAGGTTGTACAACTCGTTGTTAAGGATTGAAACTTTATCAATAAACTTATATTTTTGGCGTACTTTTAAGGTTGTAGCAAAATGTAGAGCGTTAAAGGTAGCGTTTGGTAAATGAGACGATGGGATTTGGTTAGTCTTTGCGACGGTTTTGTTGTTGGATTTAGTCGTGAATGGAGATAGGATAGATTAGGCCCTTAGGGAAGATTGTGGTGTTTTTAGCTAAGTATTTGATTTGACATGTTGCTGTCCGAAATTGTTTTGTAGGTTTTGAGTGTCGTAAAAACGTTTTGACAAGATGAAGCTTTAAAATTTGGATAGTATATGTTTCCTAGACAACTTTGGATATAAAAAATGTAAAAAACAGAGTTATAACGAAGGAGATATGGCTAATTTAAAATTGACGAAAAATAAATGATTTTGACAGCTCTTAACAAAATACGGACATTATGTCCCGATTTTAAATAAAGGTTTTGACCCCTTTCGGGTCCGATTTGGCCAAAGTGTATAAAAGGAAACTTGTCCGGAATGAAATTTTACAAAAAATGGCGACTTTTTGTTAAGCTTGAAAGTCAAAGACGAGTGACTTAGACCACCATGAAGTTGAGTCATTTTTGAAACCTTATAATAAAATGTGAGTTGATTGAAATATTAAAAAGGGTTTTTGAGCGGTTTCGAGTCCGATTGAGTCTTAAAAACCTTAGCGGATGATCATGGGTCGGTTATATATAATTAGGCGACGTTAGAAACTTTCCCAAAATGGTAATTTTAGTATAAATGTCATAACCTATATAAAAACCTTATATTTTCATCTAGACACATTTTTATTAAATAAACTAGGACACCAATGTAAGTGGATGATATATACTTTTATAAAAGTCTTATTCAACATTTCGATATGCTATTCTCGCTTCTAAAGCACGTCACTGTTATCTAGGTCGCGGTTAGGACCTTGTGCTCGCTACTTCACGTTGATTATTTTGTTGCTCACCAATTGCTTAAGGTGAGTTCGTAGCCCCACATTTTTACTATTTTTACAATCATTTACAACTCTGGGGTGAGAACATTGCTTGCTTTTTAAACCGTGTACACAACTACACAAGTACTTACTTTACTCTTACATGTTTACGTGTTGCCTAAGTTACCGCTAAACCACTATTGCCCGTATTCATGAACTGTTAATTACTGAATGTAAGCGCGAGTGTTATAAATATATCTATTGGGGACTGATATCCCCCGTCCAGGTTTGGTAATTCTTACTTGTATTAGGTACTCACGGTGTAGTACCGGTCAAATGGACGTATACCATGTCGAACTGTAGGTGGTCTTTGGTTGGACACCAGTAAGGGCAAGCCTTTTTTAGCATCAAGTGTGCTACATACTATGTCTAGCTTTGGTGTCATGATCTTAGTGCAACATAAATAGCTTTTGTGATATTGTATGTGTTACAATATTCACATATTTACAAATCTTGTGGTCTATACTTGTGAATTACTTAAACTATGAATTCACCAACTTTATGTTGACGTTTTAAGCATGTTTTCAGGTGCTTAACTGGATTTCTCTTAATGTGCTTCATGGAGTCTACATGCATTATGACTTCACTTTTCAAGAAAACTTATGTCTATCATTTAAATACCCTTGTACTTTAAACATCTTTCCAGCTTTTGCATATTCATCGTATTACTTTTGGAATATTGTAATGGCTTAATGATTTTATAATTATGCAACAGTGTTTATTTTTAAAACGTCCATATAGTGGTCGTTCTCTTGTACTTGTGTTTGAGATATTCATGGTCGTCATGCCCTCGAGTTACCTATTTCTAATGAGACCCTATTTGGGGTGTGACAGATTAGTATCCAGAGCCAAGGTTATAGAGAACCAGGTAGTGTATACTAGGTATGTGATCCTTATGTGATTCTATCCTTATCTATACGTGCTTCTACCTTGCCCCATATATATGCTATTGCTATATATATAAGTACTATTTTACTTACATATTAATTATGTTTATATTGCCGTTTATTTTGCCATTCGTTTTGACACATTTATCATTCTTTTGCCATGAGTTGTTCCACATCACGTCTACTCCTCATTGCATGCATCCTACATAAATTTATATAAAGGTGACTTATATAAACTTTTGCTTGTGCAACATCATGCCTTTACCCGTCATTTCGTGACCCATCACCTAGAAACATACGGATTAATTCCAACACGACATTAACTCGTCATCTTGTAACATTTCATTTTTGGAACCCGACTTATTTATTTTTCTTTTACTTATTGTCTACGAGACAAAAATCCGCATGGCTCATGACTCGATGGATCAAGTTGTACGTTAGGGAGCCAAAGTAGCAAGGAATGCTAACCACAAAAGAAAGTGGGATAACAACTCAAGGTACAACTGTGTGCAACAGCCACCACACAAGAGGCAGAATGTAGTGAGAGCCTTTACTGCTGGGGCTAATGAAAAGAAGGCACATGCTAGGAATTTGCCTTACTGCAACAAGTGTAAGTTGCATCATGTTGGGCCGTGTACTATGAAGTGTGGTAACTATAAGAGGGTTGGCCACATGACTAGGAATTGTAAGGATCCCGTTGCTTTAACGAATCAGAGATCCCGTGAGGCAAATCAGAAAGCTACCATTACTTGTTATGAATGTGGAAGGCAAGGACATTTCAGGGATGAATGCTCGAAACTGAGGAATCAGAACCAAGTAAACCAAATTTAGAAGGAAAAAGCTCGCGGAAACACTAGCACCGTTACAGATAATGCTAATGCTTAAGGAGAGATTATCCCGCCTTGCATAGTGAGACCTAGGTCGAAGCCTTCTTAGACTATATTCCCTGAGAGATTAGCATTATTACTTTTCTATAAGTTTCGTTGTATTGAGTGGATGTTTTAAATTTCCTATTAATGTGGGTGTCATGATGATTCCGTCGGTTACACTTAGATTCTTCATTAATTTATGTAAGTTACTCCTCGAATTTGTTAGCATCTTATAAACTATTTCACTATCGTTTTATAAACTATTATGGTATCATCTTATAAACTATTTCATTGTCATCTTATAAACCTATTTACTATCATTTTATAAACTATTTTGCTAGCACCTCTTAAACTATTTTCCGCTATCCTACAAAATATCTTGTGTCGTTATATAAACTACCTTGTTTTCGTTTTTACAAACTGCTTTGCTACCTTATAAACCATACTGTTTATACCATATAAATTTCTAAATCATAACACTAGTTTGACAAAATGAGCATTTCATCGTTAGTCCCTAAATTATACATAGCCTGATCACCTATGTATAATTTAGGAAGGACCATGTTAGGCTGGGAGTAGTCACCTAAAAACTTTGTCAATTTATCTTTACTTTTCACTTCTATTTTCTATTCTCTATCTTTTCAACGGGATTTTATTGTCTTCACGTTTTACTAATCTTTTGCGTGCGTATTTTTGGGTTGTGTTGGTCATGTATGTTCGTAATCGTAAGCATCGTAACTAAGTAGGTTTTTCTCAACCTTATCATACAGAAACACCATACCCTTAGCTAAGAGACCGAATACGCTCCTTGTAGTCATGAAAATTGAGGATTGTAAGATTTTAGAACGTAATGAACTTATCCTCATTATTGAGGTTAGATTCAAGGAAATAAGATATTACCACACAACGAATTGTCTAATGTCATAAAGTTAAAGACTAAGGACACAATCATTAAAAGTACCTAGCACCCAAGAACCTCCGACAGAAGTTTCGTATTCACTGCTTTTGGCATTCTAAGTGATGTCGTCCCAACTGCACTAGACACTAAGTTCTTAGTTGAGTTAGCTGACAGAAAGATAATATAAGCCGATACTATAATTCGAGGTTGTACCCAAAATTTTCTAAACCACCCGTTTCACATCGACTTAATGCCCATAGAACTTGGTAGCTTTGACGTAATTATCAGAATAGATTGGTTGTTGAAATACCACACGTCATCGTTTGTGATAAGAAGATCATTCGTATCCCCTATGGTAATGAAACTTTAACAAATTTAAAGTGATAGAAGAGACGGTGGGAGTAATTCGAGATTGAACATTATCTCGTGCACCAAAACCTAGAAGTACATTCAGAAAGGGTGTTATGTCTTTTTGGCTCAAATTACTGAAAAGAAAGCTAAAGGCAAGTCAGAGGAGAAGCGACTTGAAGACGTGCCGATCGTACAGGATTTCCCGAAAGTCTTTCCAGAAGACTTGCCATGACTTCCACCCACTCGGGAAGTTGAGTTTCAAATCAACTTAGTCCCCGGTGTTGCACCTGTAGCATGAGCCACGTATAGACTAGCACCATCTAAAATGCAAGAGCTGTATACCCAACTACAAGAACTGGCTAACAAATGATTCATAAGACCTAGTTCCTTGCCCTGGGGAGCTCCGGTTTTATTTATCAAGAAGAAATACGGATCGTTCAGGATGTGTATTGATTACCATGAACTGAACAAGCTTATTGTGAAGAACCGATATCCACTTCTGAGAATCGGCGATTTGTTTGACCAGTTACAAGGGTCAAGTGTATATTCTAAGATCAACATGAGATCTGGTTATTACCAACTCAGAGTTCTAGAAGAAGACATTCCAAAGACAGCATTTAGGACTCGTTATGGTCATTACGAGTTCCAAGTAATGCCTTTTGGATTGACCAACGCACAGGCGATATTCATGGATCTGATGAATCGGGTGTGTAAACCGTACTTAGACAAGTTCGTGATGGTATTCATTAATGACATACTGATCTACTCTAAGAACAAAGAGGAGCATGAAAAGTACCTTAAGTTAATACTGGAATTACTTAAGAAGGAGGAATTGTACGCCAAGTTCTCTAAGTGTGAATTCTGGCTCCCAAAGGTATAGTTTCTCGGACACGTGATTGATAGATAAGGCATTCACGTGGACCCTGCTAAGATTGATTCGATCAAGGATTGGGCATCATCTAAGACTCTAACGGAGATTCACCAATTCTTACATCTCGTCGGCTATTACCGACGATTAATCGAAGACTTTTTGAAGATCGCTAAGCCTATGACCAAATTGACTTAGAAAAGCGTGAAGTTTGACTAGGGAGAAAAAGGAAGAAAATGCATTCCAGCTACTGAAGCAGAAATTGTGTAGCGCGCTAATTTTGGCATTACCCGAAGGAAGCGAAAACTTCGTGGTTTACCATGATGCTTCGCACAAGGGGTTAGGCGTGGTTTTTATGCAGAATGAGAAAGTGATAGCTTACACATCCCACCAACTCAAGATTCATGAGAAGAATTACACGACCCATGACTTAGAATTAGGAGCTGTAATGTTCGCCCTCAAAATGTGGAGACACTAATTATACGGTACAAAGTGCGTTATATTCACTGATCATAAGAGTTTGCAACATATTCTAGATCAGAAAGAGTTGAACATGAGACAACGCTGATGGTTGGAGCTGCTGAGTGATTACGATTGCGAGATTCGTTATCATCCTGAAAAGGAGAACACAGTGGTAGATGCCTTAAGACGAAAGGAAAGGATTAAGCCGCTACGAGTTCGAGCCTTAATGATGACAATCGACTTAAACCTCCCATCTCAGATTTTGAATGCCTAGGCTAAAGCCATAAAAGGAAAGAACGTTAAAGAAGAAAACCTTCGTGGTATGAACAAAGAGTTCGAGACACGTACTGATGGGACACTCTGTATTAAGAAACGAAGTTGGGTGCCATGATTTGGAGGATTGAAGGAATTGATCATGAATGAATCACACAAGTCTAAATACTCAATCCATCCTGGATCAGACAAGATGTATCATGACCTCAAGAAATTATATTAGTGGCCCAATATGAAGGCAGAGATTGCCACTTTCGTTAGCAAGTGTCTAACATGTGCCAAAGTAAAGGCCGAATACCAAAAAACATTTGGTTTTTTGGTTCAACCTGAGATTCCATAGTGGAAGTGGGAAAACATTATAATGGATTTCGTTCCTAAGTTGCCAAAAATGTCGACCGGTCAAGACATGATTTAGGTAATCGTCGACCGCCTTAATAAATCTGCTCATTTTCTTCCAATAAAGGAAACCGACTCAATAGAGAAGCTCACGAGACAATACCTAAAGGAAGTTGTCTCGAGGCATGGAGTGCCATTATCAATCATCTCCGATAGAGACAGTAGATTCGCATCTCACTTTTGGCATTCACTCCATAAAGCTTTGGGTACTCAGCTAGACATGAGTACAACTTACCATCCACAGACTGATGGTCAAAGCGAAAGGACTATTCAAACACTGGAGGATATGCTACGTGCCTGTGTGATTGACTTCAGAAAGGGTTGGGACAAATATTTACCTTTGGTAGAATTTTCTTACAATAACAGTTATCACATAAGCATTAAGACTGCACCCTTTGAGGCTTTATATGGTTGTAAGTGTCGATCACCTATCTGCTAGGCTGAGGTTGGGGATAGTCAGCTCACTGGCCCAAAGATTGTTCATAAAACAACCGAGAAGATCATTCAGATCAAAAGTCAAATCCAAGCTGCTCGTGATAGATAGAAGAGTTACGCTGATGCGAGGCGTAAACCTCTTGAGTTTCAAGTTAGAGATAAGGTTATGCTCAAAGTGTCCTCATGGAAAGGGGTGATACATTTCGGCAAACAGGAAAAGCTAAACCCGTGATATATTGGACCTTTCAAAATCCTTGCCAAGGTTACCACCGTTGCTTATCGACTTGAACTTCTAGAACAATTAAGCAAAGTTAACAATACTTTTCATGAGTCGAACATGAAGAAGTATTTGTCTGACGACACACTTGCTATCCCATTAGATGAAATCCAAATTGACGACAAGCTTCATTTTATTAAGAAACCCGTCGAGATTATGGACCGTGAGGTCAAACGTCTAAAGCAGAGTCGTATTCCTATCATCAAGGTCCGGTGGAACTCAAGAAGAGGACATAAGTTCACCTGGGAACGTGAAGACCAGTTTTGAAAGAAATACCCTCACCTGTTTTCTGACCCCATATCGGCACCAGATGCCACGACTTAAGCTTTGAGGACAAAGCTCTATTAACAGGGAAAGGATGTGACACTTCGTAAATTTGTAGGTCAAATTCTTTCCAATTACGTGCATAGGTTTGACTTTTTATAAGTTACGCGTTGACCTGACCAAAAACCGAGAAGTTACCCCGTGTAGATCTGAGAAGCGTTATCGGATGTGTTTTGACTCTCAAAATAACGTAGTCTTTGGAAGACTATCGCGTTTTTACCTTGCAAGCATATATTTAAATTTTTGCATTTTATTTATAAAAGTCGCTCATTTTTTACTTTTCGGGTATTGCGCAATTCTTAAAAATAAATACAAAAGCAAGCTTAAATATCTTGAAAATCCTAAAGAAAATATCTAGTGAAAAATAATCAATATTGGGCAACTTTGACCCCTCCCCTTTCTCCCTTATGCGTCCGCCCCCTTGCCAACATCACTCCCCAATTTTAGCATTGTTGTTTCATTTGTACACCTTTGGTCCTGGGATTCCTTTGGAATGGTCTAGGTTCAATTACCATTCATTGCATCTAGACTTATTTAATCCTTCTTATCCTTCATTTCTCTCATTTTTTCTCACACTCTAAAAACACACACTAAATATTTCTCTCCTCTCCTCTCCCTCTTTTCTTGCGCCGCACGAGCCAGACAACACCAACAATTGGTGTTTTTGCTTCTTGATTCAAGTATTATTTACAGATTGTTGATCGTGGTTCATTCCTTGGTTATTTTGGAGCGATTCATTTATTATTTGGGGTATATTTCCTAGTTATTCGAGTTAAAGACACAAGCTTTTCATCATCATCTTTCGCTTACAAGTAAGTATCGTTGTTTCCTTTGTTTGGGTGAACTTTTCTTCTATCCGTTCACTTACCATATTCTATTCTTCTTAAAAACTATATCATTTACGTTTGATGTCTCTTTTTATAACAAAAACACTAAAATGAACAAGGTTGTATAACTCGTTGCTAAAGATTGAAACTTTATCGATACAAT
>BQNB010200696.1:0-10970 GCA_026074375.1 Tanacetum coccineum
GAATCCACTAGAAAATTACAAGAATCGTGAAAATAGATAGGCTCGAAGGGTTATACTAGGGGTATCCTGCACTAATAATGAGTGCATGGCAAGGGTGTAAGATAGTTATATGATCGGTGTGACCATCATAACAATTACAGGTTTAAAACATAGATTAATCATAGTGCCTCTTATCTAGCAAATCCTAATACTTACTATGCGGTCTCAGGATGCATCACAAAAACAAGTTCTAGAATTTAATATACTATTGGTATACTCATTTGATTCTTTGAACCGATTTTAATGTTCCAGAAAAGGTGACAAAGATCATACGTACACATCCATAATGACAGAATAGACACATATGTCTGCACTCAAACCTCAACTCGAAATTGCTAAAGGTGGAATCATCTTGGGTATCAAAAATTGATACCCTCAACTCGAAATATGTCTACACTCGAACCTCACATTTTTGGGGTGGAATCTTAAGGTTTTTATGCTAGTCATTTAAATTCCTATATATGAGACGCTATTAATACTCGGTTTTCGTCGGTATGTGTCATAAAAAAATTTAAATTTTGGTCAAAATTACCTTTTTATGCTATGTTTTGATATATTACCCATCATTTTAAGGACAAAGCAAATGGAAAATAAAGGAATAGTTTCTAAGGCTTATTTTCCCCCCTACACTTAAGTTGAACATTGTCCTTAATGTTCTATAGAAGTACTCATAAAAATGAATAAAGGGAAAAGAAAACAAGTAAACGAAACTAGTACTCCCCTGGTTTGCTCAATAATGGAGAAGAAACATGCGATAACTTGTTAAATCGTCCTCCAAGAGTCATCTAATGAAACTTCCTAAGAACTTCCAAGCTTTTTCTCGTCAAATATAACCTGTAATCAAAGACAAAGACAACTACATCAAGCATAAAATCAGCGGGATAGATATATACAATGAGAATTTAGGGGTAGACTCTATAAAAGCAGTAAAGATAGGATGAGAGTAATGATGTAATCATAGGTTTATGCATGTTTATAAAAGAATTACAAATTTTAAATGTTATGCAAACTATTTTTCGAAAATACTTGAAATTTTTTAAATTTTCTTGTAGTTGGGCTCACGACGCCGTCAGGAGGAATCTTGACGCTGTCTCCAGGCTCTGAGCAAAAATTTCTTTTCGTTTTCTTTGAAAAACTTCCTGCACTCGATTATATAAGTTATATCCTATAAAAATTACTGTATGAAACATGATATTAGTCAATACAATCATATGACTCAAAACCGACATGAATTAATCTAAACAATATATTTTAAATGTTTGAATTTGGTTCTTAAAAATTAGATATTTCCCCTACACTTATTTTGTTGCAAAATACCTTTGATTGCAATTAAGACGAGGTTAAAGACAAAGCAAAGCATGATTATAAAATGATGAATTCAAACATAAAAGAATAAACGATAAAGAATTAAAACACAAGACATTCCTACTATGCGATAAAAATAAATATTGGGTTGCCTCCCAAAAAGCGCTTATTTTTGTTCGAGTCATGAGCTTGACCCTACCCTTATTTAACAGATAAAGGGGGGTTCCCCTACACTTGAGTTCAAGTGCGGGTGATAGTAATGGTACACACCATTATTGTGAAAAGGGGTCACATGTTGAAAAATTGGTTGTTGAATTATATGCTCCAAATGGTGTGTTTCTTTCATCCTAACATTCTTTACTTATTTTGGCCTAATGGGTGAATTAAGTCCTCTTCCTAGAAAGGAAACTTCCTTAGATTCTAATTCCCAATCATTTTTTATCATCTCCATATTCCAAAAATCAACACTTAGGGATCCACTATGTCCTATTAAACCCGGTTTAAATCCATAATGTCTCTTGGGGTTATCTAAACATGGGTGATAATTGCAATACATATCCTTAGGGTGGAAATATGCCAAGTGAGGTGAAGGTGGTGTATGAATGGTCAAATTGTCTACTACCTCCATCCTAAAACTATCAATACTATGTGGTTTGATGGGTGGGTCGGTTCCTCTTTTGTCTTCTAGATTTACATCTAAGGGTGAAAATTTAGGTAAAAGTTGAGGCTCTGGTTCATCAAAACTAAGAATTTCCTTAGCACTAAGAAATAGGTCATGACGACAAGTATTCAAGCCTAAATCCTCTAGTTTCGTGTGGTCCAAAGGTTCTACCTCCGTCAGGATTCATATAGTCTCTTCTACTTCTTTCGGGTAAGACATGAGCAGTGTGTATACCTCAAATGATGGGAGGACTTGTGGGGAACTTTATGGGTTCGGATTTTCCGCATCATGTCGGGACTTGACATTTCGGTTATTCTTTGTACCAGGCTTAAAGCCAAAGGTACTTTTCATTACAAGAGATGGACTGAGGAATATTGTGCGGACGTGTGACAGAGAGTGACTTTGGTTAGATAAATTTAGGTGTATGGAAAGATGCCTTTTCTAGGAGAGCTTTCGAGAATTTATGACCATTAATCAGCTCGAGATCCTTAGTTTTTGGATACCTCGTGATCTTCTTAATCTTCTTGACCTATTTTCTTTCATCTTTATTTCTTCCTTTATTTTCCTCTATAACCTCTAAGAGAGTTGCATGAAATCACTTCCAATAACACCCATATACTCTTGGAGCTGCTTAACTTTTTCTTCTTGATAAAGAATGAAATTCATCACAAGATCCTCGAATGCCTCCTGGCATGACGGTTCCGGAGGTAGCTGACGCATCATGTCTCTTGATATCCCAAAAACATTTTCACTTCTCCTCATTATTGAGATTGCATCTTTCATGAGCGTATCAACACGGCTTTCCATGACCCCTAATAACTGTTTAGTATTAGGGTTTTTGTGGTCGATGCTCCCTTCTTTCGGTAAGATGGGATTGTTCTATCCTTTTTTCTCTTATCAGGCCAACTCCTCGATAGTTGCCCAAGCCTTTTCTGCACTCATCTTCCTTAGTCGGCCTTCGGCAGCATAGTCCACTATCCTTTTTAGGGTGTGCTCGATTCGGTCATAGAATATTTGTACTTGGAGCCAAAGATAGATTCCATGGTGAGGGACTTTTCAGAGTAGGTCCTTGATACGAGTCCACGCGTCATAGAGAGATTCATCTTGACGTTGTTGGAACCTCAAGATATCATTTTGAAATTTAGCAGTTCTACCTGGTGGGAAAAACTGTGCAAGGAAACGAGTGGTGACAGCATCCCAAGTCGAGATGGATCCCGCAGGTAGACGATCAAGCCAATTGATAGATTGGTTATGAAGAGAATATTGGAATAGACGCAAACGACTAGTATTTCTTGTATTAATATGATGCGTATTTTATTTTAAATATTAATTTATCAAGTTTTAAATTTATAAAACTCGATCTATCCGATACAACGTTACTAAGGGAGAGACCCCGATGTGGGTGTATAGTATGGGACATCCGAGGTCGTCCTAAGTGCTAAGTTGTAATAAGTTTTAACTTGAAATGCCACGTTTAAAAAATATTTTTGAATTGAGTAGAAATAAATAATAATAAAGTAAATAACTAAAAATTAAAAGGGTTGGAGATATCAAGAGAGAAAACGTGCTAACCTAGTTACTTCATTACTACTGTTAGGGGAAATACGTTTTCTGTGGCAATGTTAACTATGGTTTATTTAGTGGTTTCTAAGGTCGAAAGGGTGGGGGGAATTGATATGTATATTTAGTCTATCCTATACTTCTCGTGATTCCGACTCAGTCCAAATTGTATAGGAGGTAGGATATCCAGGTTGTAGTGATTAATCTCAACTATTCACAAAACTTATCTAATAACCTATGCAGATTATTAACCCCTTCCGAATGAGTTCCTGTGCTTTTTAAGTATATTGAGTGATAAGTGCAGAACCCGGTTAGTTCCTACACTAGGGTCAGAGTCATAGATCTCCTAGTGCCGCTGGATCCCTTATTGGACTAGATAATCTAATAATGGGGCAAGCAAGGTCCAAACCACCCGTACTACCAAATCCAGGGTTACACGATCGTCAAGGATTATTAACTTAAACATAATTCTAACAGGAAACCAATCATAACTATAGTAACTACATAACTAGGATAGCACTTTAAGTGCTTAGCGACTCGTGGTAACGAAACACAGGCAAGAAATATACTGTAATCATAGTTTGAAGCTCATAATTCTGTTAATGTATTCGTATTTGAATGATTAAATACTAAAAGTAAATAAAGTGTGATCTCTGTTAGACTCCAGGTGGAATTCTTTGAAGTTTGGAAGCCTTAGTCGCCTCTCTAATTGGCTGTGAAGGAAGTGATGTCGGAATAGCTTGAATGAGGCCTCTATTTATAAGTATCGAACTTGTTACGGCGTAACTGATAAAAGTGTTACGCCTTGGTATGTGTTTAAATACACATACTTTTTACCTAATAAAACGACCCCAAATGACCAAAAACACACATAAAATGCCAAGTATATACTTGTTTTGCTATATATACTGTGCAGGTACCGGTTATTCACTAAAGAAAAAACCGACAAAACAGAGCACGGGATGAAAAGAGCATGAAAAGTCAAAGTCAAAGTCAACCTAAAAGTCAAAGTCAAGGTCAACTGTCAAAGACAAAGCCAAAACCAAAGAAATACTTAATGGGCCAACCCGCACACATCTAATGGGCCGGGTCAGCCCATTAGTGTTTATTTACTTATTTAAAAGGCCAAGTTCAAAATGAAAAGCCCATGAATCCTTTTAAACCAAATCGGCCCAAAACCAATGATATAAGCCCAATACACACTTAACATTGTTAGCCCCAACACCCTTTATACTGTTTGCACAGTTAGTCCCTATGACTTTGCATCGTTAGTCCTAAACACAGCAAGAAATAAAAGTAATCATAGATTGAAAGCTCATAATTCTTACTGTATTCGTATTTGAATGATTAAATACAAAAAGTAAATAAAGTGTGATCTCCCTTGGACTCCAAGTGGAATTCTTAGAAGGTTGGAAGCCTTAATCGCCTCTCCAATTGGCTGTGGAGGAAGTGATGTCGGAATAGCTTGAATGAGGCCTCTATTTATAAGTATCGAACTTGTTACGGCGTAACTGATAAAAGTGTTAGGGTGCAAACAGTATAAAGGGTGCAAACAGTAACTGATAAAAGGGCTAAGATGAAGAATTTGAAGCCTCTCACAACAGAAACACAACAAGCACACCTCAAGACTTCTGAATTCGTCTATATATAGGACTAAATGTAGACAATTTAAAGGCATCTAGTGTAATGTAACTTAGGAGTAGTGTAATTTACTTTTTAATGTTTTAAATTTATGTTTTTAAATTCTGTCATTTAAACTTTTAAGCTTTGTAATTTTCTTAAGTTAATGAAAATTTCAGTTTTTATGCCTATATAAATCTGTCTCTTCTAATCTTTATGCATGTTTGTAAGTCATTTCTATAAGCTCTTATAAGCCTTTAGAACATGTTTTACTAATATAAGCTTTTCCCATAGTTTTTGTGAGTTTTATGTGTCATTGGAATCAAAATTTGGGTCTTTTGCTTGTTGGATGATAAGCTAGCCATGAATGAGCTTATGGGTTTGGATTCAGCTTATTGACAATAAGTTGAGTCCTTAGAGCTTTTAGGAATTTCTTTTAAGCGCTTGTTTTAGCAAAGGAAAAAGGTTAGCTTCATTTTCCATTTTTGTTTATTTTTTATGTCATTTGCTTATACTGCTTATTGTCTGCTTTTTGCTTGCTTATTTCTGCTTATCTTGCTTATTATGTCCTTAAATAGTGTAATATGCCTAGTTTAAAGTTTAGTTATAGCTTGCTTTAAAATTTCTTATGTTCTGTCCACTTTAAGTCAGAACTGCGTATTAGCTTATTTTATTAATAAGTGATTATCTCCTCTTAGGATTTTCTTATTAGTCTTTTACTTGCTTCGTGCTTTATCTATTTTTTCAAAATCCAGGGTTTATTTAGGTTTGTTCAAGCTTAAAATGGAATTTTAGACTTTAAAGGAGTGTTTGGGATAAGATGTATTTTTGCTATAAATCTGTTCTTGGTCTTTTGAAGTTCTTAAAACCAATTTAGATTCACTTATTATCATTGTTTAATCATGTTTTAACAAGTTTGATGCAAGTTTTCAAAAGTTTTCATGTTTTTCTACTTATGGTGTGAATTTGTGAAGGTTTTATGATTTTACATTGCATTACCTTTGATTTTAAGTTTGTGTTGTGTTTAAGTGTGTAAACATGTTTGTTTTGGTCTTATAAATGCATTCAATATCTGGTTTTAGAGTTTGGTTCATTAGTTTATCAAATGCAAGTTTTTTATAAATCTGTCAAAGCATTTCTTTTAACAAAAGCCATTTTTCAAGGTCAAACTTAGATAGGCTAAAGTAGGTTGTAGGTCTTGTAATTTCTTTCATAAGTAGTTCATAGTATGTATTTGATCTGTTTTAGCTTAAATTCTAGTTTAGAGCTTATTTGATAAGCTAAATTTAGGGCTGCAATAAGCCCCTTTTGTCTTTTCAAAAACCAAAAAAAAACACTGAGTGTCACAACCATTTTCATAAGCCTTTTAAACAGCTTAATTGTGTTTCAAACTCTCTTTTCTTTGATGATTTAGATAGCTTATTGGACAAGCTTTTTAGTGCTATAAGCCATTAAGCCATATGGATCCACTAACTAGCTTAAAAATAAGCTAGAAAGTGCCCCCTTAGGCTGTTTAGTCAAAAAACTTGGCCAAAAGCTTATTTGCTTTTCTAAGCTTATTGGCTTATTGGAGTTGCTTTATTTAGGTTTAGTCCTACTAATTAGATTAGATTTAATCCCTTTTAGTTTATTTAACTTAGGTTAGAGCTTATTTAAGCTTATTATCACTTTTAGCTTAGAAATGTTAAGTATAAAAGCCTTAGGGTAATTCTGTCATTTTTAAGCTTAGTTTAGCTTATCTTATTTGCTTATTTGTGTTCCATAGTGCTCATTAGGTGTAGCTTATAGTCTGTAATTAGCTTATTTGCCTTTTTCTTTTAGCTTATTTAGTTTTTTTAAAAGCCAACAGTTTAGCCTTTTATCACTTAGGATAAAAAAGTAATCTGTCAAGTTTTAAGAGCTTATTTCTGGCTTATTTGAGCTTTTAATAAAAAAGTGTTCTCACAAAAAGTTATTATTTTGAGCTTTTAAATAAGTTTTAAAATTTTTTTGCAAAAATAAAAACATTAGGAAAGTGGGAAGCCCAAGGTGAGCCAAGGCTAGAACCCTGTACCTCTACCACCCTCAACCAACGTTTTAACACACTCCTTTGCTACCAAACGTGCCCTTAGGACTTTTCTGTTGTAACTTGCACCTTTTATTCTTTTATCCTTTTTTAGCCATTTTGCATTTCGGCCCAATTGGGCTTATTTCCAGCTTATTTATAAGCTGTTGTGAGTCCCAAACTGAACATATCTTTGCAGCCTGCTAAGGGTGATAGCTAACTTGTATAAATACAGATTGACTATAGAGAAAATACTGACTATGAACACTTATTGTATATGCGGAATCTACACAATAGTATTAAGAAGAACAATGAAAAACTAAACTTTGATTTCTATTAATCTGTTAAAGTGATTACAGATTACTAACTATGAGATATGATTGTATGAGATGAGATCTGTGTATTATCAATGTGTATCCTCTCTCTAATGTCGTAAGGTTCCTTTTATAGACCAAGGATAAACCCTAATAGGCTTACAAAACGCGTAAAAGATAATACATATCTTTTTCTATAATATCTCATACATATCTCTTAAACGGTACTAACTATTTTATATTAACGGTACTAACTATCTGAGCAGTACTTAACACTTTGTACTGTCAGTACTAACTATAACTATCAGTACAAAGTATATACCTAACGGTACTAAGTCAAGAATGAATAATTCCTAACAATCCTCCCCTAAACATGATTGTTGAACTTGTTTAACTTCATGTTTCTTCATGTTAATCTTCTTAAGTTCTTGGAGGATGTATCCAAACACTTTAACACATCTTGATCTCATGTTTAAACACTTTCCATATTCATCAACATCTTTAGCTATCCATCTTTATCAGCAACATGTCTTTGCAGCAACAATCCAACTAAGTTGGCTTTGTAGTTTTTGGCAAACTACCAGCCATGAATGGATTTGATGTTCCTTTACCAGTAGCCGTTTGCTCTAGGATAGTCAACTCTTTATTTCAAAATATGGTAAGTTAATTACCATACAGTTTTTGGTAAACTATCAACCATCAACGGAATTGATTTGTCTTTACCAAATACCGTTTGCTTTTGGACTAGCCAATGCTTCATTGCCATAACATGGTGCATTGATAAACCATATAGTTTTTAGCAAACTATCAGCTATCAACAGATTTGAGTAGTCTTTACCAAGAACTGTTTGATCTTGGACTAGCCAACTCTTCACCATGAAGCAAGGTGAGTTGAAAACCCTACAATTTTTGGTAAATTGTCAACCATAAACAGATTTGAGAAGTCTTTACCATAAGTCGTTTGCTTATGGACTAGCCAGTTCTTATACCTATTAAGCATAGTGAACTGATGACCATTTGTTGTGTGGTGGTTAGCCAACACTCAATCCCTTCTCATTTTCATTTACAGCATAAATTCTCATTAATTTGTTGCTTAATGAATCTGATCAAATCAAGGGCAGCAGTACTTTTCTCCTTTCAACTCCAATCAAATAAAAGCATTCTTTGCATCAAATCCTTGGAAAAAGGATATCTTCTTTCAACTAACATATGGATGACTGTCCCATATTTAAGTTCTAGTATGTAAACTCTACAAGCTTCATACAATCTCCAAGTGACAATCTCCCAATCTTGTTGATCATCCCAGAAATCACTTTGATCATTTTCTTCGTTGTACAATTCGTCATTATCTTCAAATCTCCCCAAAGAGAATTAACTCATTCCTTCAAATGTAATTCGAGTACTGCTCCATCACTAAATCATACAGGTGAAATAAATCTTGCCTATCAAATATACGCAATACCTCCAATAGACTGTTGAATGCTCTGAAGTTCCCATTGGCTCTGTAGATAACAAGATAGTCCCCATCTGGTGATGATACCTTGTTTAACCTAGCAATAACAGATTTAGTCTCCATAACTTCAATATCAATTTTACTGTCTAAAGGAACAATCTTCAGACATTTCCTATGTTCATCTTCACTGTCAACATCTGACTTCTGTCTTGGCTTTTTCCTTGCAATCATCTTTATATGACCACCTTTTCTCTTTTTTGTACCTTGCTCTGCTACATCTTGCTTTGCAGGTACCTCGGTTGTGTCATCTTTCTTTGGAGTTTCTTTAGAGTCTTTTACTCCTTCATTCATCTCCTTAATCCTTTTTTCATCCTCAGTGGAACCAACAGCGGTGAAAATTTCATCAAACCTTTTCACTTTATCATATAAAGCTTGTATTTCTTCAAAAGGTTTATTCTTCAGGTCTGAGTGTTTCTTGTTCCCAACATGTTTCAAGTAAGTCATCATCTGATTCCTTAACTGAGTTCTTGTAGGAGGTTTATTTCTGATTGTAATAGCTCTTTGTTTTTCAAGAAACCTTCTTTGAGCTGCAATTGTATCATGAAGGAATGTTGCTCTCTCTTCCACAGTGAATTGCTCTCTCTCTCTCTTCATCTTGAAGTCTTAGAGGTAGAAGTCTATCAGATTCAATTCTTGCTTGGATAAAATCATACTCATTTGAAAGGGTAGCCTTTATAGCTTCTTCTCCAGCTAGCTTTTTAACTTCTTCTTCTGCTTCCCAATCTTCTTGTACCTTTCTAGCCATCTCTTCATCCCTAACAAGTTGCTTAAACTTCTTTTCAGCTTTAGGAATACCTTCAGATTCAGTATCAGACTCATCTTCTTCTTCAATTTTCTTTTTCCCTTTATCTTTTGGATCAATATTTGGAAGAGGCTTTAAAGTCAATAATGATCTAGTTGAAGTAGGTATAGGTCTCTCAGTTTCCTCAACATCCTTAAGCTCTACTCCTTTTTCTTTAAGCTTCTCCTTTTTCTGACTCATTATGATGAGTACTTGAGCAATAGTCTCATCATCTCCAAAAGTTGTAGGAGTAGGTGTTTGAGTTGTTGGAGTATCACTTCTTCCTTCAGTTTGATCATCAATACCTTCATCTGGTTTGTCGGTACTAACTTCTTCCTTGTCAGTACTAACTCTTGATCTGTCAGTACTAACTTTTGATCTGTCAGTACTAACTACATCTTCAGTACTAACTCCATTACCAACAGTTTCCTTCTCTTCACTCACTACTTTTCTTCTCCTCCCCACATCTTGAGTATCTTCAGTCTCCATACAATCCAATGTATCATCAGCAAGCTCATCAAAAGCTGGATCTTTATGGACTGAAGGTTCAGCTTTGGCATATTTCCTCCCCTGTTTGGATACAGACTCCTTTTACATCCAAATTTTCTTCAAGGATTTCTTTCCTGCCAATCTTTGCTTCAAGGATACACTCTTCATCCAAGCTCTATGGTGTGTGATGACAGGTTTGGCTTTCTTCTTAAGCTTTTTGATCTGTGCCTTCAAGTGTTTAATTTCCTTGGCTCGATCTGTAACATGTGTACACAAAGAGATACAAAGATCATACACACTTTAGAGTGTCATGTCACCCTCATTCCCTGAAAGAGATCTATCACTGGATGACTGACCTCCTTAATTCCCACCAGAATCCTCTGGAATGGAATCAGGAATATGAGTAGTAGGTGAAGGTCTAGGGGATGGGTCAGACTGAGGCTTAACATTGGCTTCACTTGGGTAAGGAGGAGAGGGTGTAAGTTGTGGTTCAGATGGTCTTTCTGAAGTGGCACCTTCATCCTCAGTTGGTTGTACTGATTGGTGGTTTTTACACTATATATAAAATATATAATAAAATATAAAATATATATAATCTAAAAACAACAATCAATGAAACCGAGAAGTAGTATAGAGTGTTCCCG
>BQNB010200697.1:0-10970 GCA_026074375.1 Tanacetum coccineum
TGGCTGTTTGATCTTGATTATTTAACTGATTCAATGAATTATCAGCCTGTGAGATCAGAGAATCAAGCTAACAAAAATGTAGGTCCAAAAGAAGCTAATCATATTACAGGTACACAAGATAATATTGATGCAGGATATTCTGAAATGGAAGTTGAATCTGCTCAAGACTACTTTGTACTGCCAATATGGTCTTCTTATACTTCACAGTCAAAAGATCAAAAGCAAAGAATGAAGGTGAAAAGTCCTAACAAACATCCTAATTTAAAGACACATGAGAAGCCAGTAGATAAGGAGGATCAATTCTTTTTGGATGAACTTGAAAGGCTTAAAAGACAAGAAAAGGATGCTAATGATGCAGCTGAAGCTCTCAGGAAGGAGTTTGCCCAAGATACTAAGGATTTATTTCTTCAACCAGGAGCTGCTAAAGCTAGCAGTACTAACACAGTTATTACTGCTAGCACACCAGTTAGTACTGCCAGTCCTTCTGGTGGACTATCCTACACTGATCTAACCAATACTGACCAAGATGATTCTCAAATACCTTATGTATGACACTCCTAATGATGGTATTTTTACCAATGCATCTTATGATGATGAGGGTGCAATGGATGACTTCACAAATTTAGAAACCATTGTGAATGTTAGTCCTATTCCCGCATCAAGGATTCACTCTATTTATCCTTCAACTCAAATTCTTGGTGATCCAAAATCAGCAGTTCAAACAATGAGCAAAGTGAATAAAAGTTCTAGAGCCCATACTTTTATAAGTTATATTCAAAAGTAAAGAAGAAATAATCATAAGGATTTCCAGCATTGTTTATTTGCTTGTTTCTTATCTCAATTTGAACCCAAGAAGATATCTGAAGCACTTGAAGATGAAAGTTGGGTTGATGCTATGCAGGAAGAACTGCTGCAATTCAAGATTTAAAAAGTTTGGATTCTTGTAGATTTGCCTTATGGGAAGAAGGCAATTAGGACAAAATGGGTTTACATAAATAAGAAGGATGAAAGAGGTGTTGTGGTTAGAAATAAGGTAAGGTTGGTTGCCCAGGGATATAAGCAAGAGGAAGGGATAGACTATGATGAGGTTTTTGCTCCTGTGGCTAGGATTGAAGCCATTAGGATCTTTTTGGCCTTTGCTTCTTATATGGGATTCATAGTTTATCAGATGGATGTAAAGAGTGCCTTCTTATATGGCACAATTGATGAGGAGGTCTATGTGTCTCAACCTCTGGGTTTTTTAGATCCTAAGTTCCCTAAGAAGGTCTACAAGGTTGTGAAAGCTTTATATGGTTTACACCAAGCTCCTGGGTTGACATTCAATGCTCCCAGAGCCTGGTATGCTACTATTATCTACTTTCTGTTAGAAGAAATGGAATACAGAAGAGTAACCATTGACAAAATCCACCTTCAAAAAGAAGGACAAACAGAAATCATACAAAGTTCAATTTCAGTGAGAATGATATCAACTTTTTGGGTCTACAAAGAAAAACTTGTGTTGTGATGAATTTTGAGGCATTAACGAAGAATAGAATTCAGATTAGTTTCAATGGGATAGGCTCCCCTTTCTATTCTATGATTACAAGTCATAACATGAAAAGAGATATGGTAATCTTTATTCGTCATGATAAATATGTGCGAAATCCTGAATAGTTTGACTTGCAAATGTTAATACTGCTATTACACCAATAAGACTCAGAATCCTTTAGGTCAAGGATGAGGAAGCCATGATGTTGATTTCCATCTTTATAGGTCCAATGATTGTCTCTAATGTACTTGGCTGCATCTAGGCATGATATTAGTTTGCTGTCTGTGTTTGTTCTAGTGTTCAGGTCACTCCAAAAGTTCTCCCATCTAAGTGCTGTCAAATAATTTTTTAGGTATCAAAGGGCAAACCCAAACAGGGCCTAATGTAACCTGAGATGTGTCCTCCAATTGACCTGGTAATCTACTCAGATAGTGAGTAGCGAGCTGGAGCAAATCTTGACAGGAAATCCACAACATGATTTGTCAAATTCTAATGCCAGGAGACTCATATCTTGGGCAATTCAAAAAAGCAGACCATTTTGGCCTACTTCTACTACAGAGGCAGAAAATGTTGCTCTGTTCAGAGTCTGTTTGAGCAAGTTTTGTGGATTCAAAATCAAATTGAAGACTATGGGTTCAACTTCATGAACACCTGACATCTATGACTACAACACAATTGAATAACTGCACATCACAAGTCACCTATTTCTACTACTTTCGAACTCTCGAGTAATTCTCTAGGTCTCAAACAGTCCGACGTATAACCAAACACTTGCTCTCTCTATCGCCTGCTAGCGTATACAATCTGAGCTTATGTCTCAAGTCAGACACTTAGATCTTTCAGAGGACACATCGATCAAAGACAGTATAAGATACTCTATACCACCAACGAACGGTTGAGGACCTTTAGGTGGTACCAGTATGAACGAGTTCATACTATTACTTAGTTTATGACCTGGAGGAACTCAGGCTACAAGAGTGTCATTACAGAGTATATCATTATCACATACGCGTGGAGCCAAATATCAGAGTGTAACAGTGGAAAAATCCACTGAATACAGCGAGAGTTTGGTCTAATCTCAACTTTCTTAGCGCAGGGACGTACTAGTCATCCGTTCTATCATACGCGTAACATATGCTCATCAAAAGCAGACATTGTGGCTACTTCTACTACAGAGGCAAATATGTTGCTAGCCTTTCGGTGATTTCACTCAGCAGGATCTTGCCTCGATTGATATATATATGACCCAGATTATATATTTCTGACTATAATGAGGTAACTCCTCAAAATTTACAAATGATTAGTACTGATAGGGGTTAAACTTACATGAACACAAAGGATCTAACATTATATGATAATGAAAGCACCATTTGCATTGCGCTAACAGGAATCCATGTATACATCATGTTCCAAAACATAATGCATAAGAGGATGTCATAATTAGGCACCTACTTCCATATAAGAGGATGCGCGCTTATGAGACAGAAACTATAAATTTCAGGTTCTGCTTAAAATCCACACTGGATGACAATGTAGCATCGTATCTACTAACCAAGATCATTTCTAGACTAAGCTATAAGTCAGGATTTCCGTCTTCTTCTGGATCTTGTATTCCTATTGGCGAGGATGATAAATCATAAGCTGCATTGGGTTAAAATGGGAGGCAATTAATGATGTGTTGTATAGTTGTCATGCGAGTAGTTAAGTGTATGATTAGAGACACATGTTAACCATTAGGGTGATTGCATTCTCAAGAGGCTTTGAAATAGGATTCTTAGTAGAGCTTCATATGATAAGTCCAAGCGTCATATTGATGGTAAACTGAAGACTCCTGTTACCTTACATTGTTTCATTCTATGATGATTTCTCGTGTGAGCGACGATATTACGTACACACTGCGCGAAGCTACATATTGTCAACTCAGAATATAGCATGAGTCACACGAGGTATAGCTTGAGGACCTAACACGTTTACATGTATACCGAGTCTATATAACAAAGAGACGGTAATGAAATGCAAACAGTTACTCTGTTACACAGATCGTTTACCCGGAAGTCACATCCTATCAGACATTCTGCGATCAACGGTTTCCTTAAATTAGGTTTCCAAACCTATATAAACCCATCTCGAATTGGCACAGTACCTTACGCGCAATCTCTCTCAAATACTTTCGTATATACAACCTTAATACTCTCTCTTAACGACGATCATCTCTTTCGACTACAAAGGCTGTTTCTGATTCATGTCCCTAACACAATAATGGTCGGGTATCTTCTAGAGAAAGACTGAAGGGAATGCAAGTTTTCACAGACATTGATTTTCTTACGCGCAGTTCCATTCATCAGCTCTCACTGTAATCAGTTGTTTTCTACCTACATTTGTTGAACAGTTTATGGACGTCGTGAGCTAACCAAAATAAATCACAATGTTAGGCACATTACTGCCAAAGTAGCTGGCAAGCCTGTGTCTATCTTTGAAGCATCAATAAGAAGTGATCTTCTTTTTGATGATGCTAATGGGATAGACTCACTACCCAATCAGGCTATATTTGAGCTATACAGCTATGGAGTATGAGGGGAATTAACAGTGTTAACATTTTAACAAGCTTTGTTTTCACCCCATGCAGTTTTTTTCTTTCATACAATGAATCATTGTATTAGTTCAAAAAGCACCTATTGGGATCAAATTCCTACTAATATTGCCACTGCTGTCATTTGCTTAACATCTAATCAGAAGTATAATTTTTCTAAATTAATTTTTGATGGTATGCTTAGACATTTAGATGCAAAGAAGAAGTTTGTCATGTACCCACGTTTTATTTCCATCTTTTTAGATAAACAACTAGCTAATGTACCTGTACCTTTAGATCATTTTCCTGTAAATGCTTTAACAAGTAAAGTCTTTTCTTTCATGGTTAAAAAGGGTAAACATTTCTCAGGGAAAGTCACCCCTTTATTTGCTTCTATGTTGGTACAACCAACTGAGGATGAGGGTGCTCCTTCAGAAAGACCATCTGAAGCACAACCTACACCCTCTCCTGCTCACACTAGTGAAGTACCTCTTGTGCCACAGACTGACTCATCTCCTGCTCACACTAGTGAAGTACCTATTGAGCCACAGACTGACCCATCCCCTAGACCTTCACCTTCTACTATCATTCCTGATTCTATTCCAGAAAGTTCTGGTGGGAATCTTGGAGGTCATTCATCCAGTGATAAATCCCTTTCAGGGAATGAGGGTGAAATGACACTCCAAAGTGTCTATGATCTTTGTCTTGTACGTTATGTTGCAAAGGTTGTCAGTATCAAGCCAAGTAAATACAACACAGTGAGAGTATCAGATTCAAAAAGCTCAAGAAGCAAGCTAAACCTGTAATCAAACACCACAGAGCATGGATGCAAAGTGTCTCCTTGAAGCAAAGATTGGCAAGAAAGAGATCCTCAAAGAAACAATGGGTGCACAAAGAGTCTGTATCTAAACAGGGGAGGAAGTTTGCTAAAGGTGAACCTTCAGTCCATAGAGATCCTCTATTTGATGAGATTCCTGAAGATACACTTGATTATATGGAAACTAATATGCCAAGATGTGTGGGAGGACGAAGAGAATCTAGTAGGTGAAGAGAAGGATAATTGATGATGATGTACTAAGTACTGAAGAGGTACTTAGAACCTGTACAAGGAGAAAGTTAGTGACAGGACTAAGGAGAATAGTTAAGTACTGACAAGGTAGAAAGTTAGTATTGACATACGCAATAGTTAGTACTGACGTATCCAAAGTTAGTACTGACAAGGAGAAAGATAGTACCGAGTGAGCCCCAAAGGTAAAGGTTTACGATGATCATGACTGAAAAGGAAGTGCTACTCAAACTACTCAAGACACCTACTACTACAATATTTCTGGAGATGATGAAACAATAGCTAAAGGTTCTTCATCACCATGAGTGAAGCCAAATCATTTAATAAGAGAATGAGAAAGGTGTAGATTTTCAAGATATTGAAGAAACTAACAGATCTAGGCCTACTTCCAACAGATATCACTTTTGACATTAAAGCCTCATTCCAAAATTTGAATCCAAAAGACAAAGAAATAAGTAAAATAAAAGAGGAAGATGAATCTGAAAGTAAATCTGATGGTATTCCTGAAGCTGAGAAGAAGTTTAAACAGCTTGCCAGTGATGAAGAAATGGCTATGAAGGTAGAAGAAGAATGGGAAGGTGAAGAGGAAAGAAAAAGATTAGCTGAAGAAGAAGCTACCAATGATGCTCTCATAAGAAATTATGATGACATAAAGGCAAGAATTGAGGCTGATAGACTTCTTGCTGAAAAGCTTCAAGAAGAAGAAAGAGAGCAATTTACAATAGAAGAAAGAGCAAAATTCCTTCATGACACAATTGCTGCTCAAAGAAAATTCCTTGCTCAACAAAAATCAGAAGCTATCAGGAACAGACCATGGTGTAGTCAATAAGCACTAGTCAAATTTATATATATATAGTATTAACCCCGTGAAAATTCTTTCCAAATTACTTCTCAAACAAGAGAAATAAAAGGATAAATTCTCACTTAAGAAAACACAATATGTATATTTTTAACCGGGAAGTATTTCTTCTCGGGTCGTTTCCCAACGAAGTCGTGAATTGAGATTTGGGAATAATTCGGATTCAAGTCAAGAATGTATAAAGGATTTTTGAATTTTGAATTACACTACGAATACAATAGCACAATTAAACTATAGAAACAATTAAACAATTAAAAACGTTTAACTAATACGAAAAATTAACAAACGTGAACTAAAAATGTGAGCTAAAACAAGAATTTAAAATCTAAAGCACTTCTATTAACAAATTTTATACCTAAGAATCACAAATTTAAAAAGAAAATTTTAGGAAAAAGATTTAGAATTTGTTAACTATTTTTGAATTTTTTATGAATTTCTAAAGAAAAATGAATTACTAAAAATAAACTTTTTCTAAAAATTAACACTAAAATTCTATTTTTATTTTTCAAAAATACTAGAATGAAAAGAAAATTATTACCAAAAGAATTAAAATTTTCCAACTATTTTTCTATTTTCTATGAATTTTTTATAAAAAGAAAATACTAAAAATCTATTTTAATTTCTAGATAATACAAATTCAATTGGAAAAATAAAGAAAATGGTTTTTGAGAATTTTATCTACTTAAAATGTGCAGAAAATCAATGGCACAAAAAGCCCTAATTTTTATAAACTAATTGAGCCCTATTTTTATCAATTAAAACTAAAAACCTAATTTTATAAAACTAAAATCAAAAAATATTAAATCTATTTTATTTATCTAGGAAAGACAGGGTAAGAAGTGTAAGAAACGAAACTAAAGGGTAGGCGGGCTAACTTGTTGAAATTTACACTTTAATGAAAACAGTTAACCTTGAACTATGGGAAAAGTACCAAACAAACCTCGCGACTTGGCTTATTTTTGGCTTATTAAAAAAATGAAATTAAGCAAAAACTTAAAACTACAAAGTTATAGAACAGCTTATACTAAACAACTTTAATAAAAGCACTATCTACTTTTATCCACTGAATAAGCTAGAAAACTAACTTTTTGTTCTGCTTTACAGAAATTAGTGTTTAACTATAGCTTCTAATTTTTGGCTTATTTCTAGCTTAATTCTACATGAAAGTTAAAACTAAAAGGAACCATAAACACCCTAAGATGTGTACTAAGTAAATCTAACAAGAAATATGCTAAGTTTTAACAAGAATAACAAGAAAAATGATATCTAAAAGTGAATGTTCAGGTTTAAAACTAAAATTAAGCTTTTTCTCATAAGCTAACTAGCTTATCTCTACATTCTAAAAACTGAAATTTGGAATATAAGCTATGCTAATGATATAGAACTAATCTAGATAAAAGGTTTTTTTAACTAATCAATTAGAAATAAGAAATCAAAGAGAATATAAGCTAGAAATCTAAAGAGCTGCTATACTACTTTTATAGGTAAATTTAAGCTAGATTAAAGACTTGATAATGAAACTTAAGAGATTATTTAAACTAAGCTAGTGGAATACAATGAAAATGCTTAATCCTAGATTCTAACTCCTACTTATTAATGCTAAAAAATAGCTTAAAAAATGATAAGCAACAGCAATCAGTTCTGCTGTTTGCTGATGTAAATGACCAAAAACTTACTTGCAGGTTAAATTTCAAGAGTAAGAACTCATAAACCATTTCACTAGATACATTTTAGTGACACAAATCTATTTTGAACTCTAAAATGCTTTTAACAAACCTAATCACTAAAGCTAATTTGAACTAAAACTGCCCTGGTGTTATTAAGGAGTATTTAAACTCAAAATTCTAAAATTCTACAAACTAAGGTTCAAATTCTATTTAAAACTTGTAAACTTTAAAAGTCTAAACTATGCAAGGTGTTTTGGCAGGATTATGTTGACTTTTAAAGTCATTGACCTTAAACCCAAACACCCCATTATCTTGATATGTCCAAAACTATATCACATTAAAATCCATTTCAAAAAAGCTTAAAATATCAAACCTTTCTATACACTTATTTTAACTAAGCAAATGAACTAATTAAGCACTAATAAAAACCTAGTTATGTAGAGAAATTACTAGTTTACCTCTCCTTGTTTATTCACTACTGCTATGACAGATTTTAATAAAAATGAAACTAAGAATCCTAACTTTTATTACTTAAAAGCAATTGTATTTCTAGGACATGTAAACAATATTAGACAGAATTAAGCATTCAAGAACATAACAATAAGCTAAATTGAATAAGCTAGATTAATACTAAAATGAATTTAAGATGATTAAACCTGAAACTTGTAGTCTCAGTCCTAGCCACTCTCTCTGAATGAGTGGCTTAAACAACATGAACCTATTGGCTTCCAAAGCCTCTAAACCTGAGCTTAAAAGCTCAATAAGCTATATTAGCTTATTTACTTCAAAAACTTCTAAAATGAATCAAGCTTCCTCAAGTGTCCATGATTTGATGTAACTTGAACTAAATGAGTAAATGAAGGACTTAGAACAAATTTTTGACTAAATTTGAGCTTATGAACAAAAATAAGCTCAAATGAGCTTATTGAGACTTATTGAAATGAAATCAGCTTAAAATTGAAATCAAAAGCCAAAGAAACTTGAAAACTGAATATTATTACTCAAATCAATTAAGTACAAGCTGAAATATGAAAAGTACAAGTGCTTAAAGCTGATTTTAAAAAAAACTTAAAAGAAAATGCTTAAAAGAATATGAAAAATTACAAACTGAAAATAAAAATGCTAACTACTAAAAATGAACCCTAAACTTCTATTTATAGCTGAATTGAAGAAGAAAGGATGAGAGCTCATCCATTTTCAGCCGTTTGAACTTTTTCAATTGATTGTTGGCCGTTTGATGATACTAGTGAGGTGTTCGGACCAATAAGGAAATGCCACGTGTCTAAAATGACGTGGGATTGGTTTAATACGAGATTAAATGACAGAAAGGGAGCGGGGAAGGGTTTTTCAGGGAGATGGGTTTGTGGTGGTTTTTGGCGGGAAATATCGTTGGAGGCGGTTATAGGATTTTAAGCCGCGTGTGTGTGTTTGAATGTTTGAGCTATTAGCAAAACTAGCCCCTGCGTTTGATTTGCTCTTTTGTAGTGTAAAAGAAGTTTCACATATTGCACTTTCAGCCCTTGTGTTTGTATTTCTTTTTCTTCATTCTTATAAAAAAACAACTTTTCTACATTTTGGCTAACCTTTTGTCCCTTTGACTCAAAACTTCCAAACTAGCCCTTAAACTTTGAAGACTTGTTATAATTGATCCTTGGGCCTTTATTTTGAGCTTCATTGACTTCCTCTTCTTGCATCGGGCTGATCCGGCTTTTGATTTAGCTTTCCATCTTCACTCTTTTTTATTGCCTTTTTCAGGTTCATTTGTTGGATTTGACCGATTTTGCCTCACTTTTGTCTTTTTATCCTTTCATGCACAAATAGACACAAAAGCACACAATTTTTCTATTCTTTTTGCTTTTCTGGCTTTTTTTTGCAAAAATTCCGGGTATTTAATATATTACAATTTAGCAATTTATCACATATCGAGTTTAGCATAAAGCATATTAGGCTTTGAAACATGCTAATTTCGACCTTAAAACCGCGGGTGATCATCGGAAGCTTCAACTTAATGAGGCTTAATAAAGCTTGTGATTAAGCTTACGAGAATTCTTTGATATATAAAGAGAGGACGAAGAAGCTTCATGACTCAAAGATCAAAATCCGCATTTTCAATGTTGGTGATCGAGTTTTACTCTTCAACTCTCATCTAAAGATATTCTCGAGAAAGCTTAAAACTCGTTGGTCAGGACCTTTCACCATCACCAAAGTTTTTCCATGAACCATGAGTTATGTAACCAGATTCTAGTTTTTTTTAAACTTCGTTTTTAGTCAAGTAGAATCTATTTTTTGTTTAAAAATTGTTCTAGGGTTAAAATTGCAAAATTTAGGTTTTGACCCTCGTTTTTCGTGCCCGTTTTAGGTTTTAAGTTATTTAGCTTTCGTTTTAGGTTTTATTTAATCGTTTTTGCATATTTAACTGGTAGAAATAGAAAACCAATCAGAACCTTGTCATATTCAAACATCAATCATCAATTCGTCAGTCGATTTTCCATTCAAGCCTTGTTGGGACTTAACGACCCGGGAAATCAAACTTCCGGAAACATATATATTTTATTTTTGTGAAATCTTAACCAATCCTTGGCTAAAGGTAATTGGTTGATAGTTTGCGTATATATTATATATATATTATTGACGAATCACCTGATCATGTATATTATTGTGTTTCCCCTTTCACACTTGGAATTTTTTGCATTTGCCTTTTTCATTCCTAAGTGTGGGGGTAAAACCTGAAATTTTTGAACATTGAGGCAAATGTTCCATTCTAAGTGTGGGGGGGGGGATTTCTATCAAAATGTGATTTTACTTTTGCCTTGCTGTGTCCTTCACGTACCCCATTTTCCCGCAAAAATTTTAAATTTTTAAGTCTTAATATCTAGTTTATTGTTCATATATATAAAACTAAAACATAAAATTAAAAAAATGTTAAAAAAAAATATAAAAAGTTGTTAAAAATAGAAAAATAGTTGACACGAATATAGGTTTTCCGTTGGTGAGAATGAAAAGTAAATTTTGACCCGACCGGTTTTATATCTTAGCTTTCTCCTTAACTATAAATAGATTGATTTTTGCTAATCTTTTATACAAGGAGCTATAAAACGCAAGTCTAGCTTAAAAAAGTCAAGACTTTGCAAGTTCCCATAAATGATTTTAAATATGCGAAGATCGATTTATCAGAGTTGAGATTGTTTCCAGTCTACGTGACTTGTTAAAGTGCCGATCTTAATTCGTTAGGCTAAGTATTCACGAGTTTCTATATTAGAAATTTTAAATTGTGAAGAACA
>BQNB010200702.1:0-10969 GCA_026074375.1 Tanacetum coccineum
TGAAAATTTATTTTTGGAAGCGAAATGAAAGAAAAAGGGGTGTTTGGTTCGTTTAATATAAAAATGAAAAAGAGGTTTTTTGTAGTTATGATGTTGTGGTCGTGATGGTTGAATAATATATGTTGCTAGATAGCTTATTTTTTATAATAGTTTGTATAGCTTATTCAGGCTTATTTTTAAGCTATTTCTTGGCTTATTTTGGGCTTATATGCCACGAATAGATTCCCAAAATCACTTGGAAAGTGATTTTGATTATTTTTGTATTATGGCATATGTTGTGGACTATTTTTGAGGCTTATGGTAGTAACCAAATGTGATACGTAGCTTACTAGCTTATTTTAAGCTTAATATACGTAATTTTGAGCATATAGGCTCACAGCCTAATAAGTCCATTTAAGTCGTGGCTTAATTGGAGGGCTTATTGTGGTCCGTATTATTTTCTATATATAAATATATACTTATATATGTAAATGGACCTTGATTTTGGACTTGGATCATATTTTGGACTTATAAATATCATAATGGACCCTTATTGGGTCTTTAAGCCCAACAAGCGATATTTAGTAGTTATGAGAGTTTTGACGGACTTTTAAAAGTGAAAATATATTTACGAAGTGATATTGAATGATATTTTGGAGAAAAAGTGTTGGTAATCGTTAAAGATTGAGATTTTGAAATTTTATCGAAGAGTGTCGAATTTGTGAAAATTGATGAAAATATGGTTTGAAAACTTGGAAAACGTTGTATAAACTTACAGGTCATGTCGAAATTTCGTAAAAATGTTTATACTTAGAAATTTTTTTAAAAACATGATTTTTGATTTTAAATAATAAAATTATATTTAATTATTTTATTTATTAATAAATTCACTAAAAGACGAAAAATATACTTTTTCTCGAAACTTCTCTAATGTGTTTATTATGAGTAAACGTTTCATTTTTAACCGTATAATGATTATTTTGAAGTGACTAAGGTGTACCGAATGGACTTGTCGAGATATATTTATAATTATTATTATAAATATTTATTTATATTACTTATCTATTTTCTCTAAATAGTATAAGTATATATTATCGGGGAATGAGATCGATATGATTGTGGAAATAAGTTGTCAACTATCACACCACTATACTATTTTGGATAATTGTACAACGCGTCAAAAACTCTATGCATCAAACGTGAAGATTGTTTGGGAATTGGATGATTTAAATTGAGACATTAACTGGACTAGGTCGTGTGCGGGCGTCGTTGCATTTGCTTGTGTGATTAAGAGTTGGTTGCTAAAGACTTGCTTGAGGTGAGTTCTCGTAGCCCCACTTTTTCACTACTAGAAAAATGACTTTCAGCGACAGACATTTCTGACGGAAAATATGCCGTCGCTAATTCTGGAAATATTCTGACAGATTTCTGACTACTATGCTATTCCGACAAATTTACGACGGATTTCCAAGAGATACTGTTGTTTCCTGCCACTGTATCCAACTGAATTCCGACGGACCAGAAATTAGCGACCAAGATTCAGCGACAGACATGTTCCATCACAAATCTGTCGGAAAACTGCTGTTAGCGATGGATTTCTGACTGAAACTGCTGTTAGCGACGAATTTCCAACTGAAAATAGTCGTCGCTATAGACATGCTATTGTAGTAGTGTTTATTGTTTTTCCGTTGGGGGAAAATGATACTCAAATGTGTTTTGAAATGTTTTGAATTGATCTGTGCGAAATGTGGTTTTGTTAGTAACAACGCTTTATGTAAACGCAATATATACCGAAATATGATATAAATTATATATATATTTTTATATTTTTAGCCAGCTTTAAAGCCACGCCTTTTGAAAAGCAAAGGTACGCCATCGCCGCAAATGGCATGAGGCTTGGTCTTGCCGCCAACGGCCATGCCTTTACGTTATTTATAACCTTGGGTACGCCTTACCCTCAGTGTTGTGAGATTATTGGATCGGATGGGTACGCCTACCCAGTATTTGTGTGATTATAGGAGCGGATGGGTACGTCTACCCAAGTTTGTGTAAGGTCCTGCCCTAATATTAGTGTTCCAGCTGGTAGGCCCTTTAGGTGCGTAAGTGACATATGGTGATTGACTAGCGAGGATGCTATGTCTTGGATTGCTTGCATATATTCACTGTCATATAGCACTATTGTCCACTGTTGAAGTATTGGTACAACTTTTAGGTATAAGGTCAAACCTACGAGCTCACTAACATTATTGTTGACATTTTCGAGTATCATTTTCAGGTGAAGTGAAAGAAGAATAGTTTGGTGATTGTGATAGCAGACTTAGAAGTATCCCAAATGGAATTTCGTGTGAAGTCTTGCTTGCTTGTTGTTTTGATTCTAGTATGTGGATGGTTTGGATTAACTTTGATTTTGGACCCCGGATCTCCTAGCTTTTGGGAAGCTTCTTAATAGGAGCATCGTCCGAGCAATTCTCATTCAACGGTTTATCTTACTATTTCAAAACAACTTTTCCTCTATTCAGGAGTAAATTCTAATCGTAGGGCAATATCTTGGCATCAAAAGTAAAGCGTCTGCGAAGCTTATGTCGAAGCGTAAATCTTGAAAGATTTGAAAGATCTTCTCCATTTGATTCGAAGCTTTTTCACGGAACTTTTGATCATTACGCTTGAAGGATATGGAATATTCGGCTTAGGTAAAGTCTTCGGAACATCGGGTTCCGAAATCGGAATGGGGTTAACCGGAGGTGGGATGTGAGCGGTACTTCCTTGGAAATTATTTTGCTCCTTATCCGTTGTCTCCTCGGTTTCTCGTTCCACTACCTTTTTGGGAGAAGGATTAGTAGGAATCGAAGGTCCCTCATAAGCAACACCACTTCGAGTAGTGATTGCTTTCATCTCACACTTCGGGTTAGGAATAGTATTACTCGGAAGAGTACCCGAAAGTTGAGGCTTGGTTTTGAAAAAATCCACTTAACATATTTTGCAAATTATTTTGAAAAGCATTTTGTTGATTCATCAAGACGGTTTGTTGAGTCTTCATCGTGTTTTGAATTTCATTCTTAAATTCTCCTTTCAACGAGTTGATTTGACTTTGCATGTTTCTCATCATTTGGTCATTTGATTTCATATAACTCGAAAACTCATTTGGACTCCTTGTTGAACTTGATTATTAGGAACTTGAAAAGGTTGGTTTTGAAATCCTTGATTTTGAAAATTTGGAGCATGACTATTTTGAATTTGAAAACCTTGATTTTCTTGAAAATTATTTCCTCGACTAAAATTATTTTCCTTGACCTGATTATGATTATCACCTATTGTGACCATTGTTTGAACCGGCAGCAAAACGTTGGTGGTGCCATGTGTAACATCCGGCAATTTTCGGAATTTTAAATGACTATTTTACCCTTTGACTTTTTGGGTATGACTTGACTTTTTGACTTTCGATTCTATCGAGTCTGGTCACATAAAAAACGATTACCGCGTAACCGGTAATGTTTCGGAACATATTTAAATAATAAATCATATTTATTATTATAGATCTCTCATGAGCAAAGTTATTTTTAACTTATTTGACTTGAAAACGAAAAAGATATATGTTATTCTTAAACTGACTTAGCAAAAACGACCCACTAAATCACGTTTTCACGCTTCGGGACTCTAAGCCTTTTATGTGTAGAGAAAACGACCATTCCGGACAACTTTTTAGTTTTGCCTGAAACCCGGAAACAAGCAGAAAAGGGCCTAAATACCCTCGCAAGATTTTAGAAACAAGAACAACGCGTACCGACACATAAATAATTAAATTTTTATTTAATTATCACAATTTATTAATAAAAATATTAAATAAAATCATTTAACATTTTATTCAAAAGCGTTAGTTGATAACGCGAGTGTTCGGGTTAAAATTTTATTTTTACTTTCGAACAAGGCATAATCGGGTTACCAAATAAATAACAAATATTTTTATAAATGTTATAAAAATATTTATGAAATACTATCAAGTAAATACTCATTTTTATCGGAAAAATGATTTGGAACGCAATGGCGCAAGTTTCGTATTTTAAATCATCAGTTAAGTGGCCTAAACAAGACCCGAACCGTTATATTACAAAAGTTACACTTTTGGCCCCTCGTGAAAATATTACGAAATTTGTGGATTGTCACATTTTTTATAAACTTTTTTAAAATATATATACTACTATATATTTATACTATATAATATATATTATTATATATATAGATATATATATATATATATTTATATAAGTTATCATTTTTATTTCATTTCTTTTAGATAAAATCACACACATTATCCCACAATTTTTCTCTCATCTCCCAATTTTTAAGGCGAGTTCCTCCAGCCGGATTCCGGCCAACCCACCTCCGCCGGCTACTTTTTCCGGCCAAACTCTGGCGAACCCAAATTTATATAAAGGGTTGAATCACATCCTGATCTACCACCCCAAGCGCGCCATCCCAGCCCCCCCCCCCACCCCCTTTCGGACTGCTAACCTCCGACCATCCCACACCACACCACCGTCATTATCTTCATCGTCACACCATCTTCATCTATCATCACGTCTCATCATCATCTCATCACTCGTCACCCTCGCACCACAATCCATTCCACCACCCATCGTTCACAGTCACCACCACCTACTCCCTTTACCACTCACAGCCCGCACCACACCACCACCGCACCACGCCACCTCCACAGAAAAACCTATCAGGGTGCGTGGGTTTCTCAGCCACCCCTCGAGGGTGCGTTTGTTTCTGCTCAGCCCTAAAAAGGTGTGTTCGTTTTGCTGCGTTTAGCAGCCCCCAAAACGGGTGTGTTGGTTTTAGTAGTCACAAGAAAGGGTACGTTATGGTTTAGCAGAAAAACCACACAAGGGTGCGTTCGATTTAAGTGAAGCACCAAGGGTGCGTTTGGTTTCAATAATAAGCACAATGGGTTTAATCATCTTTTTTTATTGTGTTTGGATTACTAGAAAAACCACTAAGGTGAGTTTGGTTTAACGTATAACACCACAAGGGTGCGTTGGATCTGGTTCAGCCATTAGGGCGCGTTTGGGTTGTTATAACAGATTTAGGTGTGTTTGGTTTGGCATATTAGGGTGCGTTTGGTTGTGGTTATTAGCACAATGGGTGTGTTTGGTTTGATAAAACGCAGGTTAGGGAGCGTTTCGATTGCTGTTAACAGCTTTGGGTGCGTTTGGTACAACCATAAGGGCATTTGGTTTAAGTAGAATAAACACCAAGGGTGTGTTTGGTTGGTTGAACCGCACAAAGGGTGCGTTTGGTTTGGTTTAAATCGGATAATAAAAACTTTAAAAGATTTCATATATATATATACATTTATATATATATTAAAACCGGATCTAAATGGTGGTTTAAAATGGTTAAATAAACGTATTAATTATTATTTTCGTTTATGTGTTTTTGTTTCAGCCATAAAGGTGTGTGTTTGGTTTTACTTATGTTGGATAATTGTTTGATATCGTTTAGGTGTAATATAGAAAACACGAGAATATTTTGCAATACGGAATGATTGAAAAGGGAAAAACATTGAGTTTTGTAAAAATGGGAAACGTCTTATAAACGAATAGATTATGCCGAAAAATCTATAAACTACTATACTTAATAGATTTCGTTATAATTTCTACTATCTTAGAAAAACCGATAAAAGACGAAGTTATATGCTTTTAAGATTGTTAACTCGTTATTTTTCGCGATATAAACCGACAAATATGACGACGAAAAACTATACTTTTACAAATGAGACAACTATTTTAGCCACAACCCGTCGAGGAACGAAATATAAATTTATAAAATATTATTTTATATTTTATAATTGTCAACTAGAAGATAACATCATAATTGTTGTAAAAGCTTTACAATACGCATCGTTTTTTTTACATTATTTGTAACTCAAAACATCGTTTTACCCCCCCCTTCTATACAAGAACTTTTTATATATTGAAACTGGTTTTTTTGGTATATATTACGGTAGAATGATATACTTGTTTTATTTTTCTATGTAATATTTTACGAATATATTACACACTTTGCGTTTACTTTCGATTTATTTTATTTAACCAACCACCAAACTATTACAACTTGAAATCTAATCTTGTTTCACGTTTTGTTTTTCGGGGGGCGTTGACGTAACCATTCATCAGAAAACCCAAGTACATTATCCTAGGCTAGTGGGTCATAGTCGTTAAGATAAACCGCAAAAACTTTTGTCGAGCCGTTCCGGTGTTCCGTTTGTGTTATGCTTAATATGTGCTGTTCTGCCAATCGTTCTACAACATTCATGTGAGGTTTATTAGCCCATGTTTATAGTTTTACTTATATTTTTAGGGTTGAGAAAATGCTTGTTTACAAATTGAATTTACATGGTTTGATATTTCCCTGTTGAATACTCGCTATAACTTGGCTATACACTCATATGCATATCCCACGGTGAGATACAACATTGTTTTTTTTCTTTACTCATGGATGCAACAACTATACTTTTACTCGAATGATTATGGATTAGCTTAGGTTGCATGAACTATAAATCACATGGAGGGTGAGCGCGAATGTTATGAAATAGATCTATTCAGGATTGACAATCCCGTTTGGGTGATTAGCTATCACTGGGCAAACGAACGTTATAACATGTCAGAATACGATTGGTTGAGTCTTCAGGGCCAACAATTACATACACATGAATATTTTAAGAAATGCCCGGGTGTTCTTGGAGGGAACACCTACGATGGGTACACTCTTATTGTGCCTTGAATAAAATGGCATACATATAAGTCTACGTCGCAGTTTCATTAACTTAGAGTAAATGTAATCATGGTTTTATACTCACATGGATATTTACTGTGCCTTGAATAAAGTGGCAATACATACTTGAAACATTTTGGTGATATATATATAAATATCATACATGCTTTGAACAATTGCGGTTCAACACTCATACGTACATTTTTGTGACTATTTGGGGATTGAAATGGTCGTGCATACTTTACAACTATTTGATTTCTAAAAATCATACATACATTTTGGAAGGACATTTAAGGATTTTAAATGGTCATACACACTTTACAGAACTTTGGTTCATCATTTATACTTAAACAAATCTATGAACTCACCAACTTTATGTTGACACTTTTTAAGCATGTTTTTCTCAGGTGAATTAGATGCTTGGCTTACTTGATGTGCACTGGAGTCTAAAACTGACAAGATTTCATTTATGGATTTCTACTTATATTCAGATGATCAAATCTCGTTGGGTTGTTTTCAAGCTTTTCATTGTGATGCAATTATGGGACAATATTTATATTAATTTCACGGAAATCAACGAGATTACTTTACAAACGACACATTTAGAGGTCGTTCTCTTGTATCTAGCGCTGTGTATTATGAAGTAACGCCCCCGGACACATTTCCGCTGCGACATATTTTTGGGGGTGTTACAGCAACTGCTACAATAAGATCAATAGAAGGCGGAACTCGTATAACTCTTTCTGCAAGAAGTATTTGTTCTTCAGCGTATGCAGACGCCAAGAAGCCATCATAAGCCACAATATTTCCAAATATCATGGCTTATGAAACACGATAGTGATTATAAAATACCCGAAGAGAGCGTGTTTCATCATCTAAAACTTGTTGCTGAACTTTCATGGGTTCAGCTAGGATTTCACCATGATCTCTACCATGATCTCTGGTCTCTGAACTCGCTGGTTCCCTTGACTTAAGATTGTTGCTAGAGTAAGATAGATCGGTAGAATTTTTCTTAGGAGTTCGCTTTGGTTAGCTCGATTAAAGTAGTTAGTATTCATCACACAAAACCAACCTTACTTCATTTTGATGACATAATCAGGTGCAACCATTTAAGTGACCATCTTTGTTATGCTTAACATAATCAAGTTTGAATGAAGTGTCCTATGTTAAAGATATCTCATTCAATCGTGTGCGAGATTAGTAATAAGTACGAAGGTGTTCGGGATTGCCTTTTTAGACAAATTATGCTTTAGCTTGCCAATTAATGCTTTTCCTTATAAGCAGTGATACCCAACAACAATTAAGTTCTAACAATTTGATGTCTACTAAGTTGTTTACTTAATTTTGTGTCAATCTAATTTTTAATTTTCACATACGCATATTATCAAACAATTGATGTGCATGTAAAAGACACAAACATAAAATCCAAAATGTAACACACAATTGTAGGTTCTGATTTAGAAATCGAAACATAATATTTGTGGCTCAAAAGGAAAAAAAATAGTCCAATTGATTATAAGTTATAGCCTCACCCTGCCATATGTGTATATTTTTATCACCTTCTATGTTATGTTTAAGACAGGCGAGCTAGATGTAGGTGTTAAATGGGTGTCAAATGAGTATGTAAATCCTTAACGGCGGAAGATGTCGTTCTACAAATAAAAAGCTAATAGACAAAATCGTTTCTTTTATAGGTATGATAATCTCAACCTGAGTAACACGAACCATCAAATCTAGATAAACATGTTATCACACCATTCATCTGTCCACATGTTACATCATTCATCAAACCATAACTAACCTCGAATACTTTTTTATCGTTTAGATTGTTTGTTTAGTGCTTCTTTATACAAAATCATCAATTTATTAGGAAAATCAATCATCAGTTAAAGCATAATATCACAAACTCACAGCTTGATTATAAAAAATACCTAAAAACCCTAAATCAATAAGTAAATTGTTAATTTGATGATTAGTATACCTTGGTAACTGAAACAAACCTTGTGTATGAGTCCATTGTCTATAATTGAATTGCTCAACTTATGAAACAATTCACGCAGTGCTTCCACTTCAATAGCCATAACTGAAACAATCAATCATCAACCATTAAGAGCAAACCATCAAAATATTGAGATGCATTAACCTTATGGGTGTTTTTAATTTACATGTATGTATTGGGAGAATGAATAGGAAGATAATAGATTGATTTGGATATTATATATAACTTGGTATCGTCATGGGTTGGGGTTGCAGAGTTTTGCGGTTTTGGGAGAAAGAAAGAAGCGTTTGTTTTTTGGTTTTTATATTTTTTTTTTGTGTGACTCCGGCCTTTTTATGTTACTTTTATATTTTTGGAACAAAATTATGAGATAATAGCTATTTGGTACATGTGTATTTTTATTTTTCTTATACTTTGAGTATATAAAAACGTTTGTTAAAGAATTATAAGGCAAATTAAGAAATATTGAGCTTTAACTATTTTATAAAATCTAAAAAGAAAATTTATATAAAATAACTATTACTTAATAAGGCAAGAATTGAATATTTGAAATACGAAATTCCCACTTTTCATTTTCCTTTACTAAATAAAAGATTAATATCGATGGCTTGGAACAGTATTATTCATAACTTCAATTTATTGATCACATTTTTGCAGGGATTATAGGAGCTCTATAAAAGATCATTCGAGGGTTACGTTGATCACTTGATTGAGGCTACTTGCAAGTTGCAACAAGTAATATTTGTATAAGTGTAATTGTTAATTCTCTACTTAAAAGTAGTGTTTTTTTTATCCATGTAACCTTTTTAAATTCAGCGATGCAAATTCCGTTTGATCGAGCGGTGATAGAAAGTAATTGTGTTTGATGGTGTTGTCTTTTATGTGTTTTAAGTCTTGAAACTATACGGGATTTTACAATTCTTGACAAAACCAGGAAAACAAGTAAGTGTTTCACATGATTTTACAAGTCAAAGAGATAAATCGTACAAATTTGATAAAGCAATTTTAAGTTTTAAGTGTATGTTGCAAATTCGGGTACTTAAGAAAAATTGCAAATTCGGGTCCTTAATAGAAAATTGCAAATTCGGGTCCTTGAGAAAAATTGCAAATTCGTGTCCTTAAGCAAAATTGCAAATTCGGGTCCTTGAGAAAAATTGCAAATTCGGGTCCATGAGAAAAATTGCAAATTCGTTTCCTTAAGCAAAATTGCAAATTCAGGTCCTTGAGAAAACTTGTAAATTCGTGTCCTTAAGCAAAATTGCAAATTTGGAAGTTGCTAATTCGGGTACCACTAGAGAGCTGCTAATTCGGACACTGCTACAGACTGTGAATTCAGATATACAAGGAAATTGCAAATTCAGATACCACTAGAAGCTGCAAATTCGGATACCACTAAAAACTACAAATTCGGATACCACTAGAAACTGCAAATTCGTGCAACACACGGACGAAACTCAACATCTTTAAAACCCAAAAGGACACCTTTTTGATTGTTTTTTTCCAAAATTTCTTGTACAACTAGTATTCTTAAACCTATAGGTACCTTAAAAATGACAACTTTTTGGTTTTTAAACCGAAATTTTCAAAATCAAGATTTGTACTTTATAAGGTTTTTTGAAAACAAAAGATGAACAAAAATTAGATTTTCTTTGATCCAAAGCAAATACACCTATATCCAAAGATACTAGATCAACTTTACCTAGGTAAATGATCTTTTAGTATACAAACAAGCTTTGAAAACACAAGAAAAGAGTAAGAGGTGTACGAAAAATGAACCAAAAAAAAACACAAGAACTAAGCAAATCACTCTATGGCTCTTGATACCAATTGTAGAATACAAGTAATCTTTAATCTATGAACCAAGAACTATAGAGAGAAAGTGAGAGGAAGGATGTATTTTCTAGTGAGAGAAAGTAGAGAACATGAAATGCATTAAGTGGAAAATGTGAAACATACAACCAACCAACCACCTCTCCAAGGCATGGAGAGGTGTATTTATACTCCAATTTGGCCAGCCATGGGCCTTATAAGGCTTTCCATGGGCCTTTGGGCCATATTAGCTTATAAACTAAACATTGACTAACTACGGGCTTTGACTAGTTAATATTGGAAGTGACCGAGACTTTTCTTGTTCCTAACAATCTCCCCCTAAGGGAGGTCACTCCAATTTACAAAAATTTAAACTTAGCATACTATGCTTCGACTTTAGTCTTG
>BQNB010200703.1:0-10969 GCA_026074375.1 Tanacetum coccineum
AGAAAATGTGAAGGTTTTCTTACCAGCGGCGGGTCTAGCTTGAACACAGAGTATGCATGTGCATATCCTATATATGTAAAGCTTAGAGCCTTAGGTATCATAACTTGGCAACACCAAGTTTTTGCTGCCACGTCAGCGCCACATCAACATAACACCAACACCAACACCACTCCCCTAATCATAACACCAAATAACACCACTCACCTCTTTATTTTCATAAAACCCCATAAACAATTATTTCATTCTTTTAACAAACTAACCATTTCATTCTTTTAACAAACTAACCATTTCATTCATAAAATTCAAATACACATTACAATACTAAAAAAAACACACATTAAAAAAAATACCGAAATTAAAAAAAAAAATACGCCCCGGCGATTTTGATATCAAAAACGGTTCGATTTTGATTCATTGTGAAATAGTTTGTAGTGTTTTTTGTTGTAAATGTATGTTTTTTTTTTGTGACAAAATAATATAGAGGTATTGAAGTATTTATAATGAGTTGTGTGAGGGGGGTAAAATGAAATTTTTTTTTTTAAATATAGCCGTTAGGGGCTGTTTTGTAAATTTTTTTAATTTTTTAAATTTTTTTTAATAAAACTAGCCGTTAGGGGGTGTTTGGTAACTTTTTAAAAATAAGGGGAAAAATTAAAACTAGTATATAGCCGTTTGGGGGGTAAATGAAAATATATTTTTTTTAATCCACCCCAACGTGTGTGGGCCGGCCAACGCCGGACCCAACGCCGTTGGGCAACGCCGCCGAGCGGTGTAGTAACGCCGGGCAACGCCGGCCAACGTCGTTGCCGGCGTTACTACACCTAAGCCTCTTAGGTAGTGTAAATTTTTTTGTGTTTGAAAATTTGAGAGTGCACACCCTTTAAAATGAATGAAAATGTTGAGTGCATACTATGCACTCAAGTACCCAATCGGAAAAGAAAATAATGCAAGTTATGTTTTCCTTGGTAATTTTATATGTTTTATATCTTTGAGCCACCTCATTTTCTGTCCCAAGGGCCCAACTCAAAAATACAACTTACCAATAATACAGTACTCCCTCTGTCTCATTTTTATTGTCCACGTTTCTTTTTTGAGATGTCTCAATTTAATTTCTCACAACTAAAAAAGATAGGAAAAGTTTTGATCAGTTTACTATATTACCCTTTGTTGAAAATTTTTTATGTACAAACTTCAAAGAAAGAGTTTAATTTAATTACTAAGGGTAAAACTGTCCATTCCTGTCAAAAAGAAAAAAGAGAAAGCATTAATAAATATGCATTTTTTCTTAAATAAACCCCCCCCTGTTTATTTTCTGTCCCAAGGGCCCAACTCAAAAATACAACTTACCAATAATACAGTATTATTTTTTTTCATTGGTTATCTTTATTTACAATCAAGAGTTAGAATTATTAGTGATGTTCTTATGTTTACATTTGTTTTCAGTATTCCATATTTATTTTGTCATATGGGTGGTAAATTGGCATGTTAATCTACTTTCGGCTATATTATGGGTCGTTGTGTTATAAGTCCGTATGGTTTGTTATGAGCATAAACCCGAAAAAAACCCGACAGGAACCAGCCAAACCCGGAAAAAAAAACTCGACCCGAAGAAACTAACCCAAAAAACTTCCTTATCCCTATGAAAAAGCCGTGTTACTGTAATGGAGAATCCAACACCTAACTTAGAGGACGAATATGTATTCTCATTGACCCAACCCTTGTAAGAACGACCACACCGAGCTCCTTGATGTACCTCATGCTGAAAGTTACTTGTAGCACATTTCAAATCAGTATATGAGAATATTTTTATATCTTGGGCACGTGTTTGCTCATTATCAGGATAGTAATCACCACTAGCCTCTGTTTGCGATAAGCTGCAATCACTGTTGTTTTCATTGTTGCTCGATGGTTTTTCATCACTATGGCCTTAACAAAGGGTAAAAAAGAAAATATAAATTAAAAAACCTGTAACATCGAAAGATAAAAATAGTAACAAAGAAGATCTGCATCATCTTTGGACAGTTATATATTAGTGTTCTATTAATATTCTTTTTTATTAGATGAGCCAATTGGCTGGATTCATACATTTTACCATATGTTCTCAACTTAACGAAGCCAACTGCCATGTTTTAGATCCGAACAAATTTAATGCTTTTGAAGAAAGTAAATTATATCACTGATACGTAAAACTTTGACTGCACAAGATTTTAACCATTATATATTGCAAATGTATGATTCCTCAACTTAGATAATCTCTACGTACAGCCAATGGCATATATCGTAGTTATTTACTTCTTGCAATATTTGATACCAAATAATATATATTTGATAGAAAGTATAATAGAATGCAGATGCACAAAGTCACGAGTTTGTACCTGATTCTTCCTTTCTTGGGAGAACAAAATAACTCGGGATCTTCAAAGTGAATCCAGCCAGTCCTCTTGGTTTTGCACAACTGTCAAACTTCTCTTGTAATGCTAGTGTAAGCTGAAGTGCTACCACTACCTCAGACATTGTAGGGCGTTCTTTTGGATCACTATGCAAACAACGAAACGCAACTTGGGAAAACTCCTTCAAACATTTGGGAGATATTTCTCCTTTAATTTCAGTAGCAACAAGTTGATCCAAGTTTCTTTTCTTAACACATTTTTGAGCCCATCCTGCCAAACTCAAATCCTCATCGCCATTAGGTTGTCCTATTGAACCTAGATCTTGGGATCTCCAGTCAACTAGGTTAGGTTTTCCTTCATAGAAACTCATTCCTTTTCCTGGTGTATTTTCCACTCATAAATATCTCTGGATCCATATATCCAAATGTCCCTTTAATGCCAGTCCGCACGTAAGAAGAGGCCAAAATCTGATATCTTAGCTGCCCAATCCTCATCCAGAAGAATATTTGAACTCTTAACATCACGGTGTACGACTCCATGTTTGATGCCAGCACCGGTGTGAAGATAATCTAGTCCACGTGCAGCCCCTATGCCTATCCTGAGTCGCTGCATCCAGGATAAAGGAGTATTACCATGGTGCAAGTGATGATATACTGTTCCATGGGGCATGTACTCGTAAACAAGGATCATCTCTTTGCCATCAGCACAACAACCAAGGAGAGACACAAGATAAGCATGTCGCAACTTAGATAGCATCTCAATTTCGGCATGAAACTCAGCTGCTCCTTGATGGGACATCGAATCCAATCTCTTAATGGCGACAAGGGTGCTTTGATGTTTTTCACCCATGATATGACCTCTGTAGACCTTACCGAATCCTCCCTGACCAACAACCAATCTATCGTCAAAGTTTTGTGTTGCTGACTGAATCTCCGCAAGGGAGTAGTGACGACATAGTTGATCTGAGGGTAAATCCATAATTATTGTGGTTGGATCAACAAAACTTAAAGAATGTAATACTTTGTGCTCAACATCAAGCCAACGAATGGTTATGGAGTTGTACTATCTGGTATAAGTCAACTGATTTATTTATTATTATTTTGGGTATTTTCTGAAAAATAAATATGGTAAGTAATATATACGTATTCCGCAGGCTTCTGTAGACAAAGTCATTGTTCACCAACCATATGTCACCACTTTGATTTAATAAATTATAAGTAGTAATCTATTACTGTAAGGAAGAATCCTATATTTCATTTATGTAAAGTGATGTAGACGTGCTAGCTGACGCAGAACAAGAAGTGATCCCAACGGGTGGGTTAATTGACCCATTCCCCAAATGCTGCTAGTAAGTATTTTTGGCAAAAGGTGAATTGTGTATACATATGGAAGTGATAGCATCAGCTCTGGATTCTTGGTGATGTATAGCGCTTTTCCTCTTTAAAGCTACCTAAACCGAGATAGCGCATGCACTACTTTTTCTGATACTCAATAGTCAATGCCAGTTACAACTACACAATTTAAGAAACCTTGATAGACTTAAAACTAGATTGTAATGCTGGACTGTAAATGGTGTCTAGATGTCTTCACATCATCACATGTACCGTAATAATTCTTATTTTTAAAAGTTTCTCCATTCCACTTCAGTTTTCAAAAGCTTGGAATCAAGTCTCTATTCTTGGAATGGGATAGTTCAACTAATGGAAAAAAAACTGTGAGTGTATGTCTGGAAGCAGAGAGCATGCTGATCGGCTGTCTACAAAAGAGTACGTAAGTGCTGATGAATTTTCATTCCCTAAAGTCCTTCCTAATGAATACCTGGCAAAATAGTACATATCGGTTTTTGAAGATGTGTTAATTTTTTATAAGTATACGATAAGAAGATTTGAAGAAAATATAATCAGGATCAAATCAAAGGGAAATTCTTTTAAGACTCCTTTGATATTTATGTTTATTTTTTCTAATCATATGATTTTTATTTAATTAGGTGACATGTGATCGATAGACAATGACTTTTGCTACTAAGAATTTTTTTTTATTAAAATTATTTTCTTTCTATTTTTTTTATTTCTTACAAAAAAGCTCACATGTATACACTGAAAATTTCCAAAACTTAATGTAATGGGCCAATAAATAAAAAAATAAGCTAACCACTTTCAATACTTGGATTGATCTAAATGCAAACTTAATAATAATCAAATTGACTGGTGTTTATTAGCTCAGACTATAAATTTCCAAACATCCAGCCACAATTCAGATGGCCTCAACCTCAGAGAAACTATGTCATCGATACTCGCTTGCTGAAATTCAGTTTGCAACCCAAAACTTTGACTCTAGATTGGTAATTGGGCAGGGCGGTTTTGGGACAGTCTACAAAGGTCGATGGTTCGATACTTGGAAGAAGAAGCCAACCTATCATCAATGGAACAATCACGAGATGCGGTACTCTGTCAAATGGTACTGCAGAAGTCGTACCAAGAAGTTGCTGTAACAGAAGATTGTCCCACGAAACAAGAGCAATGCTGAAAGCAAAGATAAAAGAAAACGAAGCCTACAATACTTCTGGTGTATGCGCAACACTCAAACAAACCAGGAAGGATAAAAGGGCTAGATGTTTCGCTTGCAAAGAAAGAGGCCATGTTGTGTGGAATTGCCCTCATAAAAGGAATAAGATGAAAGGAAGCATAGAGATTCACAGCCGCGGTCCACAAGAACCTAAAGTCCCACGAAGTGTACGTGGACTCGGATTTCATGGTAAATGATGTCGGTGAAATTGCTTGGAACGAATTTGGTATATTAGCAAGGAGTATAAGAATCATATGACGCCGGTAAAATCAAACTTCAAAAGGATGAACGGCGAATTCAAGATGTTGGAAAAAGAAGAAAGGCAAAGAAAATTCATATTTTCTTATGGAGTCGGGGAGGCATTTGTGGAAACCGAGAACGGAACAAAGGTAATTTCAAATGTATTTTACACACCCGAAATTACTTTAAATGTGTTAAGTTTGGAACAACTAGAGAACCAAGGGTATGTTGTAACTATTGAAGGGAATAAGTGTGTCATTAAGTATATGTTTGATGAGGATAGAGGCAGGTTGGATGTGAATGAGGATAGGGACATGGTTGAGGATTCAACAGCCATGGTTAAAAGCCACAATAAATATTTAGACGATTACTTTAAGTCTATTGATCAAACGGAAGAGTGTTCTCTAATCAAAGGTATGGAAGATCTTAAAATGAAAGAAGAAGACACACATGACTATGTCGATGACAGGTATTTAAGTATGAATGGAACTTTATACCATTTTAAGATAAACTCGTTTCCCAGATTTATATCTTTCTTAGATCTTGTTAAGATAGATAAATTAGTTTATCCGAATTGGGAGATAAGGGGGAAAAAGTTTATGGAATTACTAGAATGGTTCTATATTGATTTTATGGGTCAAGAAGTGCTAGGAAATTTGCCACCAGAAATAGGATTGAATAAGATTGATTTACTAGCACTATACAAGTTTGTGGACGATATGGGAGGCTACATGATTGTCTCGTTGGATAAAAAATGGGGCAAGGTTGCGGAATTATTTGGTTTAGGACAGGAACATCAGGATGAGGTCAAAGAGTTATACAAGGAATATATTGGCATGGCTAAGGTTTACTACGAAGAAGCGAAGAGATCAAAGCATGGAAAGCCGGGAATTGTGGGGGAAAATTGCATTGGAGATGCAGGAAATGGAAGGCCACAAGGCGATGCAAGGATGGAAGACGTGGAAGTAGAGGAAGGAAAGCCAGAAAAGACTCAAGGAACAGACGACCAGGATGATGTAAAAGGCAACAACCGTTCGGATGCAGCCTCAAACAAGGAAGCACAAAGTATGACCAGCAGCGATGATTTAATCATCATCGTGTGAAGAATCGAAAGAACCTGTGAAGACTCTACCATTACGAAATTAGAGGGGAGATGTGGCATCGTTCATTTGTTTGTTAGATTTAGAACAAGTATCAATAATTAGTTTATGTTTTATATTTGTTTATATTTATGGGGTTAAAACTGTAACTTTAGAAGGGGTTACGGTCGTTTAAACAGGAAACCCAAAAGGTTTTAGCAGGTTTTTTGTCAGTTTTTATGAAAAGACACAAGTTTCTCAGGGACTTGGGAATGTCGTTTCAGTAGTATTTATAGGAAAGTGTTTCGATGGAAACAACAATTATTATCATACAGTTTCATTAGTTTTCAACAATTTGTTCTTTGTTTAAATTGTATCCAAACCACCCCAGACAAAAACTATGGTTTCGTATAACCACATCATCAGGAAGAATTTGCGCCTGCAAAGGGCTGCCAATTCGCAAAGATTACAGTGGTATCAGAGCCAAAGGTTCAAAACCTGGGAAAAACTTGTGTATCAGGAAGGTTTGCAAGATTACAAGAAGTTCGATTCAACTTTGATCAGAAAGATCAAGAGACACCAAGGGTACGATGGCCAAGGAATACGTGTTGAAAGACTTTGTTGGGGACTGCATACGCAACAAACGAAGGGAAGGAAAGACAACGTTGTAGAAGAACTTTGTGGGAACTGCTGGAACGCGGCACAAAGGAAAGTAAAGGACAAACGTTTTGAGCTTGAAAGGATAGGTCGCTTTCATACGGTAACGCGGAAAAGAAGTGAAGCTAGCGAGAAAGATCTTTCTGTGGGTTAGTTACTTAGGCTAACACAATAAAGCTTGGAATCAAGTCTCTATTCTTGGAATGGGATAGTTCAACTAATGGAAAAAAAACTGTGAGCGTATGTCTGGAAGTAGAGAGCATGCTGATCGGCTGTCTACAAAAGAGTACGTAAGTGCTGATGAATTTTCATTCCCTAAAGTCCTTCCTAATGAATACCTGGCAAAATAGTACATATCGGTTTTTGAAGATGTGTTAATTTTTTATAAGTATACGATAAGAAGATTTGAAGAAAATATAATCAGGATCAAATCAAAGGGAAATTCTTTTAAGACTCCTTTGATATTTATGTTTATTTTTTCTAATCATATGATTTTTATTTAATTAGGTGACATGTGATCGATAGACAATGACTTTTGCTACTAAGAATTTTTCAAAAAGCTACACAATATTATATTAATCAATGACTTGTACTAAGAAATTTTCAAAAAGCTACACAATAGTATACACTGAAAAATTTCCAAAACTCTACTGTAATGCAAGCTAACCCTTCAATACTTGGATTGATCTAAATGCAAACTTAATAATAATCAAATTGACTGGTGTTTATTAGCTCAGACTATAAATTTCCAAACATCCAGCCACAATTCAGATGGCCTCAACCTCAGAGAAACTATGTCATCGATACTCACTTGCTGAAATTCAGTTTGCAACCCAAAACTTTGACTCTAGATTGGTAATTGGGCAGGGCGGTTTTGGGACAGTCTACAAAGGTTGCATCCGAAATGGAGAAGGTAGGAGTCTCGTTGTTGCTATCAAACGTTTGGATTCAGTATCTGTTCAAGGAGCACCCGAGTTTCAGGCTGAAATCAAGATGCTTTCTAAGCTACGACACTCCCACCTTGTGTCTCTCCTTGGATTTTGTGATGATAACAAGGAGATGATCCTTGTTTACGAGTACATGCCCCATGAAACTGTATATTATCATCTGCACAAAAGTAAGACAACTTTATCCTGGATGCAGCGACTCAAGATAAGCATAGGGGCTGCACGGGGGTTAGATTACCTTCACACCGGTGCAGGCATCAAACACGGAGTAATACACCGTGATGTGAAGAGTTCAAATATCCTGCTGGATGAAAATTGGGCAGCCAAGATATCAGATTTTGGGCTGGCCAAAATATGTCCGACAAATGAACCACGTACTTATGTCAATACTCAGATTAAAGGGTCATTTGGATATCTGGATCCAGAACTATTTTTGGATGGAAAACTGACAAGGAAAACAGATGTTTTTGCCTTTGGTGTAGTACTATTCGAATTGCTATCTGGGAGACATGCAGTCCTCCCCGATGGTGATGAGGATTTGAGTTTGGCAAGATGGGCTCAAAAGTGTGTGAAAAAAAGAAAGTTAAATGAAATTGCTGAGGTTGCAATAAGAGGAAAACTATGTCCCAAAAGTTTAAAGATATTTTCTCAAATTGCGTATCGTTGTTTGCATAGTGATCCAAAAGAAAGACCTACTATGTCTGAGGTAGTTGCGGCACTTCAGCTTTCAGAATCCATACAAGAGAGGTTTGAAAAATCCTCACAAACTGCAGGCTTATTTGGATTCACTCGGAAGATGCAAAAGTATATTTTTCTACCATCTGAAATCCAAGGAATGAAAATATTTTCTTATTCCGAATTGAAGTGCGCTACCAGGAACTTCCATAATCCAATAATGAGGTCTGGTCGTGGTTGGGTCACCAAAGGTTGGGTTGATAAGAAGACATACTCTCCCTCCAAGCTGGATGTCGGATTAGCTATTTTTGTGATTCAATTGAGAAGTTCCACACAGTGGGATTTACACTTACTGAGTCAATTTCGTCATCCCAACCTTGTTAAGCTCCTAGGATACTGCTTGCAAGACAAAACATTATACCTTGTGCATGAATTCATGGATAAAAGGAACTTAGGATTACCTGCGTAAAGGTATTAACCTCTAAATAGCAACTTGTTTCAGTTTCAGTTTTGAATTTTAAATGAAGAAAAAGTAAGCTCAGATAAAGGTTGAAAATTTTCGAGTTTGCAGGAGCTGCAATAGAACTCTCCTTTCCAAGGAGAGTTAAAATAGCAGTTGGAGTTGCTCGTGGTCTGGCTTTCTTGCAGATTAAACAGCTGCTCACGAGAAAGTGGGTGCTACAGATGCGTGATATTTGGCTGGATAAGGTAATCTTTAAGCTATTTTAAATCCATTACGACATGTGTTTACAATATTTTCTATCCTGATGAAAAAAACCTAGAAAAAGACCGATAAGAGACTAGACATGTTTATACTTCCAATTTTCAGGACTTTAATGCGAAGCTTTCAGATTTCGATGTAGCGAAGTTAATACATCGATTCAACACGATGGATCGGTTAACCTATGAATCAACTGCAGCTGGTAAGTTACATTCATTTTTACCAGATATTCTTTTATGGTATGAATCAAGTTTTATCGAAATACCCAGGCTCTTGGTGGCAACAACTACGTTTGTGTGATGTAAATGGTCTTGGAATGCTACTGATGGAATTACTTACGGGAAAGCCTATCCCTAGTAAAAGAAAAATGGGTATTCTTGAAGAAAAATATTTGTGTGACAAAGTTGCTAAAATGTCAGATAAGATGATTGAGGATGCAGTGGATCGGCGCCTAGTACTAAGTGCTCCTGAAATTGAGAGTGCGCGCGAATTACTTTCCTTAATACTTAAGTGTACTAGATACCACTACACAATGGAAGAAGCCTTGAAGAAATTGGAACAAATAAACAGCAGAGTGACAGAAATGTAAGCTTCCGAGTCCACAACATGTTGCTTTGCGCGCAAGTGATCTGCCTTCAACTCTAACATGTTCTATATTTTCTATTCTGGAGATATACTATACATGTACAGTAGAAATTAGAGAATACTTGGCTTCATAGATTCTGGAGAATTAGTACACATTAGATGCAGGGGCGACTCAAGCCTTGTGAAAGCCTAAAGCGAAATGTAAATATGAGGCCTTTTTAAATTGTTCATTTTCTTTTTTTTTTTCTTTTTTTTTGCTTAATAATAGCTTTTTGATGCATTGAATTAATAGATCATCTAATTATCAAACAGAAAACACAATGAGAAACTAAAAGTTTATTGAAGGTATAGAAAAATATTATACGAAAAGAAAAAACCGCTATATGATAATCTACAAGTAGGGATAAAGAACCGAACTAACACGCACGAGGCTTGTTCGTGTTCGTTAGTTAAGATTTTTGACCGAACAAACTAACTAATATGAACACTTAAACGAATGGAAATTGATGTTCATGTTTGTTCTTTTAAAGATAGCACATTTTTGTTCGTTCATTAAGATATTATTCGTCATGATTCTTGAATTGTTTAATTTGTTTATAAAATTGGCAAAAATTCGTTAGAATTTGTAGAACTAAATGAGCTCAATTCATCATTTTGTTATAATAATAAGATGGACCTAGTCGTATTTCTTAAATACAAATAAGGATTTAATCATATGGATTTAAAAATAAACAAAAACTAAGCAAACATCCTTAATAATTTTAGCAGGTTTAGTAACCGGAGCCTTTTATATATCGGGACCTCAAGAAGATGCCAAAGAAAATATGTGATCAGCTACATATTCATAAACGACGTTTAAAAAATTGGGGCCTTAAATATTCGCGGGCCTAAAGCGATGGCTTTAGTAGCTTTACCCTTGAGCCACCACTGTGTGTAACTTTGTATAACTTTTGGGAGACGAACCCTAATCATTCTAGCAGCCTTTAGGTTGTCTTTAGGGTCTCAAAACCCTATTGTAACTACCTTTAATCCATGTTTTAATAAAGTAAGATTGTTTATCTTTAATCATTCAATATGTCTATGTGTTGTTTGATTGATTTATGTTCTTAC
>BQNB010200704.1:0-10969 GCA_026074375.1 Tanacetum coccineum
CATAAATTAGCCGGTTTCACTACCTAGATTGGTAATATAAAAAGTTGGTTACCTAGATCGGTAAAAATTGAAAAGTTCTTTGGTAATAAATGGACTTAACCCAATATTTATTGAGCCGTGTATCCGTTAAAAATCATAACACATCAAAAAATTCATGAACAACAACACAACAAACATAATACATTACACTAAAACGATCCTTATCAAAATTCATCACTTTCAACGGCTATTATTAAACTTTAATGACTACGGGTTTTTTGTACGATGTTACTTAATTGGGATTGAAGTTATTCGGAGTTTTTTGCTTAAATCTCAAGTGCGTTTCATCGGGTTGTCTCTATCAGTGGTCATCGGTATAAGCCGACATAATAGATAATGGGATTTAGATTGGGTTGATCAAGAGAGATTTGTTAAGAGAGTACGATTCTACATCTTTTCACGGACTATTGCTTATGAAATCACGGGTTATGAAGCTAAGTAAGTAGTTCCAGTTGGCGTAAGATGTACACATGTGTAGGATGATTCCTCAGTTAGTCATCATCCTTGAGGGAGAAATGTGTACATCTGGTACTTAGTTGATTTTTTATGTTACCGTTTTGACTACATAGAGGGATAAAATTACTTACACTCGGGACTTAGTTGACTTTGGTGTAGCAATTTATATCAGCACTTTCCTGAAGGGAGAAATGTATACATCAAGGACGCACAACAAGTTCACTTGATCGGGATTTATAAAATATGACGGAGGTTAGTCCGCAGAGATGATTAGTGCTTCAACTTGTTACTTTGGTGTCACAGTTTCGACTTTGTAAAAGGGATACAGTGTGTACTTCGGGTATTGAGCTGAATTTAAACAACACTGGAATGCTTCCTAAGTGAGACGATGTTGATGATATCATCCCTTCAACAGAGTATCCTAAATGAGAAAGGAGGTCTTTGAGATGACTAGTGCATTAATTCTGATAAGTCTCAGGGATGTCTGTTTGGGAGGGAGCTGAAGAAAAAGAGCCTAATAATTGAGAGGGAGTAAAAACTCAACTAGATACTACACAAGAAGTTCAGAGCATAATTCATATCAAAGCCGAAGTATTCAGATAAGGGAACTTCAAGGATGACAAATGAGAAGCAGATTCTAGAAAACTTCGACATGACTAGAAGTGTAAGAAAATGAAGTTTTTCAAGACACGCAGCTAATTCAGAAACTTCGAAATGACCATAAGTGTATGAATAAAGTTTTTAAAGACATGTCAAGAAGTTATGAGTAGAAACCCAATCAAGACCGAGAGCATTGGTAGAGAAAACTTCTAAGTCATCCTCAGCAGTATATTACAGTGTGTTCGTCTGCAAGCTAAAGAAATATAGGTGGAGCATTCAAGTAGATCAAGGTCATTGAAGACAATCTCAAGCAATGTTGGACTTCATTCTTATTATTTTGTTTTATTTTTGCTTGTAGGAAACATTATAACCAATTCACGTGTGACACCATATTGGAGGGAGATTGTTAGCCTCACTTTTTAGTGAAGCTGGCGTCTTACACGTGAATTGGACTAGCTATAGACACTGCATATAACGCAGGAGTTATTATTGTATAAGTGGGATAGTTAGCTTTGTATTAGGCTATAAATACCCCCATGTCTCTCCATGGGGTGTGGAAGTTCATTGTATTGTTTTTCATTCTCAATATAATAAAACACACATTTGTCTTTCACCCTCTCTTTACTTTCTCTCACTAGAACACCATGGTTTATATCTTGTTCTTTAATAATCCCCGCCCCCCTAAATAGGTGATTTTGTATCATGTAACACTCATCAAAGTCAACACCAAGTTGCTGACTACTGCCGCTAGCAACCAAACGAGCCTTGTAGCGATTCAAAGTCCCGTAAGCTTGAAACTTATGCTTAAATAACCACATAGAGCGAACCAGGTTAACACCAGTGTGTCGACCAATAGATGAGGGTGTTCTACTGTTTGCTTTGGAGGTCGATCCCGCCCTATTACGATGATCATGAATGAACTTGCAACGGTCTCCAATTTTACACGTGCCTTTGTTAAACTGATTACACAATTGCGGTAGACTTTGAGATTTAGTAGAGTGTGTGTTGGGTTACCTTTGTTGTCCGATGAATTTGTTGCCACGAGGATAATTGAAGACGAGGAACTACTTTCAAAAGTAGTAGATGCATCGGATTGATTGATGACTCCTTCAAAAGGAGCATGTTTCGCGCTGTTTCAAAAGTAGGAAGGGGTTCACGATGTCGGATGATTTCGACAAGTGTAGCAAAGCGGGAGTCGAGTCCATTAACGACATAAATTACCAAGTTTTTATCGCTTACAACGCAGCCAAGGTTTTTAAGCCTACCCGCCATAGACTTAATTTTTGTGCAATATTCATTAATATACATCTTCCCGATCTTGATGGAACGGAATTCGTTATCAAGATTTATAGTTCTAGCATCCTTGTTATCATGAAATAATTTTGTAGATGATCCCTTAAGGTTTTTGCATTACCCGGTGTGGTGACGACTTGTTCTTGGAGAGAGTCACATAGAGATCCAAGGATCTACATCTTGATGAGATCATCAAGCTTGAACCACTCCGGATTAGTAGTAGACGACGAGGCTTCTTCTTCCACGTGAGATTTAAGACCGAGGCTACCAAGATGGATTATGAAAAAGGAACTCCAAGAACTATAGTTATGTTTTTCAAAGTCCAATTTAATGGGACCTTGTTGGTTATGCTAAATGGGATTAGTTTATCGGCTGAAGTGGGTGGAGGATTAGATGGCGGATTAGGTGGAGGAGTGTCATCACCGGCCATGGTTTCTGAATTTTTGGGTAGGGTTTAGAAGAGGTACGATGAGTTTGTAGGAGGGAGGGAAGGAAGAGAAAAATTAGGAGAAATTTACTCGAGAGAAGAGAAAATCAAGAGAGATTTACTCGCTGTGATACCATATTAGAAGGCTAATTGATTTCCTTAATTATTGTTGATAACAACAATCCTATATATAGGATACAAGAAATCATTCTAGATTAATGACTATGGGTTTAGACGTAATTACATGACATCTCTAATATAAATTAATAACTAATAGTTATCCAAGTATATAAGATAAATCATAACTATCAGTTTGGTAGATATTGTGCTTACCATCTTACGAATTTTTATCTTCAATGAGCATATAATTACTTCCTGTTGCTCGTTGTAAATCCATCACAACAAATCAATTTATTTTTGATTTTCCAATATAAAGTTATTACTAATGACTATGTATCTCATTTGTTTTCAGATTTTTTTTTATATTATTTTTACTGTAATACTTGCATTAAATCAAATTTTAGCTAAACTGTCATGCAACATGTACGTATTGTTTTATTGAAGTCAATGAAGGCCAACATCAGGGACGGAGCCACTCTTTGCATGGGATGGGCCATGGCCAACCCAAACCGTCAAATTAAAAGTATACATGCTATATTATGTGGTGCCATATTGAAATGGTTTGGCCCACTCATATTCAAGCTTGTTCATAAATTCAAAACTGTATATACTTCCATTAAATGAGAATTCAATAATTCACTATATTCTATATATTGAATCAAACATCATTTATTAACTTAACAAAATTGATATCCTCGAACATTGTTTTTTGCTTACTGTGATGCTGAATTAGTTTCAGACGTCATTCATAAATTTGATCTATCAAGTCATAAACTCATGTTCTAGCGTAGTACGGAGTAATCGTCAATATAGTGACCTATCTAACAAAAAAAAATTATATGTAGCTTTTATTTGTGAAGAATTATTTTGGCCCACTCAAAATCAATCCGTCACTAACATAGTTCTACCGACATCCAATATAACAAAAGCATGTGATTATCCATGCCTCATATTCGCTATAGCCTATAGGCACTATTCTTTTTCTTGTCTTGTCGATGTTTGTTTTTAATTATTTTTTAGAAGCGTCTGGAATTACGTTACTGTTGATAGTTTACTTAATTTTAATAATATGTTTTTCAAGCCTTCAAGGGTTTTCACATTGTATCCATGATGTCAAAGTCCTTGCTCCAGTTAATTTATCCAAGTCGACATAAGAGTCACTAGCTAGCAAGAGGTAAATATCTTATCTTGGCGTCTTCGTTCGAACCGGTTACCTACTCGTTGCAACCTAAACCATTGTGGGATTGATCTACACACCACTAGATGTCCCTTATGCAATGAGGACCTTGAAACAAGCCAACATATCTTTGTTGATTGCCCGATAGTTGTTCTTTGGAACCGCATATCGCGTTGGTGGGGTATAGTGAACTATCCCAAAACCCTTCTCGACCTATCTTCTTGGGTGGACTCGGCGAGTCTTAACAACCGTGTAAAGTTGGGTTTTGATGTGGTTTTGCAAACAGCTTTTTGGGTTCTTTGGAGGTATAGGAATCAAGTTTGTTTTGATTTAAAACCACCCAGGAAGGATACTCTTATGGATGAAATCATGGTTTATTCGCATTCTTGGATTTGTCATTGAAGTAGGGATCTTGTACCCAATTGGATAGAGTGGACTCTTGATCGGATATTCTCTTGTATAAATTTATTGTAATTTTTTTCTAGCGCCTTGCTAGTTTTTATTTATTGATTTGCTGTTAAAAAAAAGCTAGCAAGAGATAAATTCATTACGATATAGTATTGATCTAGTCAAATCTTTTGGATTATATTACGTGTGTGAGTATATATATATATATATTATTGATGAACAATGCATAGATAACGATTTAACACGAAATATAATAAAACAATAATGGAGCCAAAGTCCACAATTGTGTCTGGACAACTAACTGCGAAATCTCGAAAGCTTTAACTCGAGATTAAAAGCAATAATTAATGAAGATAAAACTAAGCATAGTTATCTTGATAAACACTTTCATAGAAGCTAATCTCATCGGATAAAAGTATTCTAAAACATAGTGCATTTTTTTTTGGCAAGTGTTAAGACTATAACAGAGCCTCCAACAGGTGGACGTCACGATTCAGGTGACATTTTCTTTGGAGTTTAATTATGAATCCAAGACCGCTAGCGGCAGCTAACTCTGAGCGGGTTGAGAGTTATAAGCAAACCAGTAAGCCCATAAACGCATAACCATGACAATGGCGGTGATTTTGGTATGCTTACCTTCAAAATTAAGATACGAAGCAAATGACGCCTACAACGCCAAATTAACTCTTACCAATTTATAGAGGTTATGGTCCAACTAGTTGTTTGCATTTTTTACTTTCACATAATAGATAAACGACGGTAGTTTGGGTTTGACGGGGTGACTTAAAGATGTCGGCTAAATATAACCGATCGCGTCCGGGGATCAGACATAAAGCTATGATACCATGTTGAATGATGATAAAACCTCGTAAGATACTTTGTATTATTCAACAATTATTTATAATTATAATACAATGAATAAATAGCTAAAAAAACATTAGAGGAATATAAGTTTTTTTTATTAAGGTGTTCGACAAAAAGAGATGACAAATCTTCAACTGCATCAACGAAAGCAAAAAGAACATTAAAGCTCGCTGGTCGTCAGCATCGACATTTTTTTACCGTATTTTTTTTCCTGACAGTAGCCTTACAAACTTCAAAGGCGGTGAATATATAGCAGGTAGAATTGGAGTTTGAATAATTGATATACAGTGGAAGTGGGATGTATTGTTGCATACTTGCATGTGATGAAGCTTATTGTGAGGAGATTAGTTTGTGGGGTTTGTGAATTGTATAGTACCACAGTAGAAGCGAGCAAAAAACAACAATTTACAGGATCAAAGTGTCGACTGACAAAGGCATTAGGCACGACAAATGTCGATAAAATTTAGGATTTTGGGTTTTTTTTAAGAAGTGATAACGATGTTGGCTATGAGCGAATGAGGTAGCATGGAGGTTGTGACTCATGATGGTCGATTAGGTCTTGGGATCAGTGACGAGGTGCAAATTGGTAATGATTTTTAGGGTCATTTACCTTACTATTCCATGCATTTTATGCGATTTTATTTGTGTTATTTCTTAAAATCATTCATATTTGGTTTTTAGGCCTTGCAATAAGCATTTGTTGAAAAAATATGTTTTGGGCTCATTTGAACGAAGTTTAGAAGAAAAGACAAGTTTCAGAGTCGTAACCGGCATCCCTGACGTCGTCACCCGAATTGCCCATAAAGTAGATTTTCGACATTTTTCATGATTAACCAGTGCGGGGAGACAAGCATGGTGACTCTGTTACAACCAAAAGGTGACACTGTCACAAGTTAAAGACTGACGCTGTCACAAGCAAGTCGGTGAAAAAACCCAAGTCGATGACGATGTCACAACCATAAGCTAACGCCGTTACAAACATTTTTCGATACATGTACATGCTATGTTTTCGTAGTTTGGGTGCAACTTTGGGGAGCCAAAACCTAGCAGAATGTTGATGAGTTTTCACTCTTTTTTTCATTGTAAACCTATCATAACATTAAGATAAGTTTAACTTTAATCATTAAACCATGTTTATCATTGTTTGTCTTGATTCTATGTTTGCTTGTCCGTTGTTGCTATTTTAGGCTAAATCAATTAGTGTTTATCTATGATTGCATTAAACTTGCTAGTGTATGAATATATATATATTGTTTTCTTGATTTGTGAATGCCTTTACTTGATTAAAACTTGTTAGAAGCCGCCTAGCTTGAACGTTAACTAGAAGTAACTAACTGGGTATCCAATATATTTAGGTTGGATATTTATTGCGTGCTTATAAGTTATTTTGTGCGTTTGCGACTATAGGGCTTGTCACATAGGTTATTTGCATAGGTTGTAATTGGCTACTACACCATACGAATATTCATCATTATACCAATTAAGGCGTGACAATTCACTAGGTATAGTTAGATCGCTAGTAAGGAGTGGTGCACCATAAATAAATATGTTTCTTAATATATCTGTTCGCGCCAATTTACTTTTTCTTGTCATTCTTATTACTTGTCTTTTTAGGTCAATATTAGTCTTAAAATCAAAACCTCCAAATGCTTTACTATGAGTGTCGGTTGTGAAAAAGGTTATTCTTTTCACACTAATCATTTCAGACTCCCACTTGTGTAAACCAGCAACACTAGAACCACTTTCATGGTACAAAGAGGTTTCTAGCGAAACATTAAGTATCTAACTCGCAGAAACCAATTCAATACCCACATGGGGATTACAAAAAACTCCAGCAACACCTGAGCTAAGTTTAGATATATGATTATATCCCTTTGCACGTTGTGATGTTTCAAAAAGGTAGCAGACACGGATATGTTGATCCGGCAATACTTTCGTCATTTCTTGTTATCGTAAATTATTTGTCTTCCATAATGTTCTCGAATACTTGTCGTATGACTACATTCTAACAAATCATCTCAGCAACTTAAACATTTTTTTCACTTGGTTAAGTTTTTTACATCACTTGTTAAGATTAGTGGGGTAAGAGGTGCATGTTGTTTGTTATTCTGTGTGGGTTATGAAATAATAAAAGAGGTTTTCCCAAATTTATAGCCATGTTTAGCAACGGGCTTATAAGGGCTTATAGAGGATTGAACTTTTAAAATAAGTCAGCTTATAAAATAAGTCTCATTTATCACGCGGGCTTATAAGTCATAAGTCTCTATAAGCCCAAGCCCATAGAGAGGGGCTTATGGGGGCTTATAGTTAGCCAAATTACTTAAATACACTTCAAAATCTAATGTATTATCAAGTAAATGCTATAAATATATACGAATTTAAACTTATGTAGTTTTATGCGATTTTACATTAATATTTTTTTTAGGTAAAGGGTTTCCCCGGTAAATTTTATTACGCCAAAAAACATTTAAGTACAAGGGATGAGGGTGAGCCCCCCCATCTCCATCCGTTACATGAGCAAAACTACTTTCTACAAGGAAGGTACACATAATGACTAGACAAAAGAAACATAAATTTATTTCTTCTTAGGACCTCGAACTCGAATATCCAGATTATCACATATAGCTTGAAGCTCTTAAGAAAATCCTGACCTTCGTACATATCATCATCGTATGGGGCATCATTATAGTCACCATTACCATACGAATCCCTCCATTGTTTCAACAAACTTTGAGTGCCAAAACCTACCCTTTCTGAAGCCATAGAACGAGTCATATCATTATCAACTTATGCAACCTCATTATCACTATCATAATCACCCAAAAACTCTACCTTCTTCAAAGAATTACCAGCTTCATCCACAAGAATAGCTTGCCCATTAGTAAGTAATTCTTCAAACTTTCCGATTTTATCAATAATAGGAGTAGTACCAATACTACTATTATTAACATTCATAAAAGAGGATCCACTTGAAGTAGCCCTGTTATTTACCAAATTAGTAGTCCCCTTATTGGTACCTAACTCCTTATCATTATCGACCGTATTAAGAACTTCAAATGAATTTGAATTACTAACCTCAGTAGTAGGTTCCACACCTTTCTTCTTATTACCGTTATAACTAGCAGTAGGCTTTTTAGGAACATGTCTATATTCTTTCTGAGGTTTAAAACCCATTTTCGGACCAACCGGAACACTTCAAGAAGTTTGACTAGGCCTCTTCACAGTCTTCTTCTCACCAGCACCTGTATTCTTCGGACATTCCTCATGAATATGTCCAAAAACCTTACAAGTCGCTCACCTAGGAGGTTTCCACTCATACTCAACACTGACATTACATATATAATGGCCCTCCTCAGTAACTTTAGGCATAACCACGACAATGATATCTTTCAACTTCACATCAGCTCGAAGCTCAATCATAACTCTAGCATAGCTTGACCTACCCCAAGATTGCATGTACATATCAGATGTATAAGAGTCAAGCATTAGAGGAGTACCTAATTGAGTAGCAATGACACTCAAGTCATCATCGCTAAAGGCCGTAACAGGTACACCATAAAGTTTAACCCTAACTGGAACAATACTAACATCTTCCTTCAATAGGTTCTCATCCGGACGTCATTTCTTCAGGATAAGCGGATTATTCTGGATAAACCATGGACCATTCTCAAGCATAGCATCTAATCCATCTATGAAAGGAGAATAACCCAGTAGACAAGTTGAACATAGAACGAACAAGCTCATATTTACCCCAAGTGTTTCTAATATACTTAGCAACAACAGGGTATGCCACTTGCTTCTCCAAGAAAAAACCATATGTTGTATAAGCAAATCGTTTACTTATAGCTCGAATGGACTCCACCGGGACAACTACATCAATCCCATTACCCCTCGGTGTAAAAGAAGTACAAATATTCAATTTCTCCCCACTTGGTTTACCAGTAACATTTGCATATGAAGACTTACCTGGGGCATTACTAGCCGAAGTAGTTACTTGCGTAGGTAATGGTGGAAAAGATCCTAGAACGGTAGTATCCTCCAAAGAGCATAGCTTTTCCTTCTCTGCATCCATGTCAATTACAGATGGTGTTACACCCTCCATTACAACAGAAACTAGAGTAACTTCATTCAGTGTACCATCTGATGCCGTAAACAAACCACTACCTGCAGTATTCGTCTTATTCTTATCAATACTCTTCTCCTTTACACCTCTACCCCTCCCCTCACTACCCTTTTGGCTTAAAAAACCACGTTACATATCCTACACATACAACTCTAAACAATCCAATCCATAAAACCAAAAATATTTCGTAGACCAGAAGACAAACACCAATCTTTATAAACGAGAAATCCTAGATGAATCTAAGGCTTGAGTTAAGAACAGGAAGGAAATCGCAAGCACACACCAAAAAACACAAGCGAAACCCTAAAAATAACAAGCACTCAAAACTCTAACAGGGAATCGATTGTCTGAATTGAAGGGATTAAGGGTTTCGATTGTAGACTGATCTTCACAAAACTACCCACCAATGAATTCTAAACCCTAATAAGTAAGGAGAGTCGAATGTAAACGCGTAGAGGTAAGGTTTGTGACAGTATGTAAAAGACGAAAACACAGCAACACCCTAGATACAAAGACTCCAACTACAATCGAGACTCTTACCGACATATTAAGAGTTTGATTGCAATGGGAGTCGATCGTTGGGGAGTTGGGGATGTTAGGGTTTTCGCCAGAGGGAGTCGCGAGAGGGTTTTAGTTGTCGTGTGTTGTTTTTTACCAGTTATTCGATTTTACATTAATAATCTCAGCTCCAGCTCTAAATAATTCGCCAAACAACTTTATAAAAATATAAGTTTCAGCTTTCGGCTTATAATATAAGCCTCAGCCCTAGCCCAAGCTCCAGCTCCAGCATCAGCCCCAGCCCTAACCCATTGCACCAAACATACCCTATATCTTTAAAGTAAAGAGACATGATACAGATTTTTCCAATAATACTAGTAGTCAATTACTAAATACAGTAAGAAACAACACATCTGTATATTTTGATTCTTTATGGTTTATGGTGCAATTAAGATTACATTGATTCGAACTTCAATGTCCCTATATTTTGCTTCTTTTCGGAAATCCCGTACAACATCAACGAACAAAACATATTGAATCAGACATTCATTTTGTTCGTGAAAAAGTGGCTCGTGGTCAAGTCCGAGTTTTACAAGTGCCTTCACATTATCAAAGTGCGGACATTTTTATCAAGGGTCTTCTACATATTCTTTTTGAAGACTTTCGTGCAAGTCTAAGCATCCAGCCACCTCATGCTTCGACTGCGGGGGTGTGATAAAATATGTTTACACCTGTACATATTTGTAGTTATCTTTACATATATTTAACATGTTTATCATTTCTAACTTGTAGAACCGTAAAAGGGGAGGGGGTGAATACGGTTTTTTTGACTTTTTCAAAGTTTATAAAACTTTAAGTCTTGAAAGAACCGAGTGATGCACTAATCTACTTTCCAATTAGAACAAATAGTAGATAGATAGATATATAGATAGATAGATAGATAGATAGATAGATAGAGATAGAG
>BQNB010200708.1:0-10969 GCA_026074375.1 Tanacetum coccineum
CGTGAAATAGAGCAAAGGAGGGGGGGGGGGGAAGGAACCAAAATGGTCTCAATTATTTTAGGGTCACTAGTGCTCAATAGGAATTAATTTACAAGGTTTGCATGGATGACAAAGTATAGTTTAAATTTCACGACACGTAAGTAACGAAACGAGTAACGACGTTACTAAAAATTATGAAATTTCAAATATTGCCTTGAGATGTTAAAACATGGCTATTGCCAAAGTACTACAACGTTAGGCGTCCCGGTTCGCTCCCGAAGACGTTTCTCAAAAAATAGCAGGGAAACTTCCCGGTTAAACGTATAAATAGCATGTGGTTCCAAAAATTCAAATTATTGGACGGAAAACGGGTATAATACTGAACGGAAAATTACGGGTTGTGACATCCTTTCCGCGTTAAAAGAGCTTTGTCCTTAAAGCTTATGACGCAACTTCTGCCACGGGTGTAGAGTTGGTGAAAAGGTGCGGGTATTTCTTTTGCATTTGATCTTCACGTTCCCAGGTGAACTCAGGACCCCTCCTAGAGTTCCAGCGTACCTTCACAATTGGAATGCGACTTTGCTTCAGACGCTTGACCTCACGGTCCATGATCTCGACAGGTTCTTCGATGAAGTGCAGTTTGTCTTCAACTTGGATTTCATCCAGTGGTATAGAAAGAGGTTTGTCGGCTAAGCATTTCTTTATATTCGAGATGTGAAACGTACTATGAACTCTGCTCAATTTCTCTGGGAGTTCAAGATGATAGGCAACGGTTCCTACTTTAGCAATGATCTTAAAAGGTCCAATATAACGAGGGTTCAACTTTCCCCGTTTGCCAAAACGTATCACCCCTTTCCATGGCGATACTTTCAACATGACCTTATCTCCTACTTGAAACTCAAGAGGTTTTCGTCTTACGTCGACATAGCTCTTTTGACGATCACGAGCGGCTTGGATACGACTCTTGATTTGAACGATCTTCTCAGTCGTCTCGTGGATGATCTCTGGGCCAGTGAGCTGACTATCTCCAACTTCAGCCCAGCAGATAGGTGATCGACACTTGCGCCCATACAACGCCTCAAACGGAGCAGCCTTAATGCTGGTATGGTAACTGTTGTTATATGAAAATTCCACCAACGGCAAGTGTCTATCCCAACCTTTTCTAAAGTCGGGTACACAGGCATGCAACATGTCTTTCAATGTTTGAATGGTTCTCTTACTTTAACCATCGGTCTGTGGATGGTATGTCGTACTCATATCCAATCGAGTACCTAATGCTTTATTTAGAGACTTCTAAAAATGTGAAGTAAATTTCCCATCACGATCAGAGATGATCGAAACTGGTACTCCATGCTTTGAGACTACTTCCTTTAAGAACTATCTCATCAACTTCTCTAATGTGTCATCTTCTCTCATAGGCAATAAATGAGCAGACTTAGTGTGATGATCAACGATTACCTAAATTGTGTCTTGATCGGCTGCCGTCTTTGGCAATTTAGTCACAAAGTCCATCATTCTGTTCTCCTATTTCCATTGTAGGATCTCTGGGTGAACCAACAAATCAGACGGCTTCTGATATTCTACCTTAACCTTGGCACATGTTAAACACTTGCTGACATAAGTGGCAATTTCTGCTTTCACGTTGGCCACCAATACAGCTTCTTAAGGTCTTGGTACATCTTATCTGATCTAGGATGGATGGAATACTTTGACTTATAAGACTCATTCATAATCAAAGCTCTCAGGTCACCAAAACACGGAATCCAACTTTGATTGTTCAAACATAATGTTCCGTCAACACGTGGTTCTAGCTTATTGATCATGCCATGCAAATCTTCGTTGATGAAGTTCTCTTCTTTTCTGGCTTCCGATTGAGCATTCAAAATCTGCTTAGGAAGATTTAACCCTGTAGTCATAACTAAGACCCAAACTCGTGGCGGCTTACTTCTTTCCTTTCGACTTAGGGCATCAGCTACCATGTTCGCCTTTCTTGGGTGATATCGAATCTCAGTCGTAGTGGCTTAATAACTCTAACCAACGTCGTTGTCTCATGTTTAGCTCCTTCTGATCGAGAATGTGTTGCAAGCTCTTATGATCAGTAAACATGACACACTTTGTATCGTACAGATAGTGTCTCTACATCTTCAAGGCAAACACTACTGCACCAAGCTCTAGGTCGTGTGTAGTATAGTTCTTCTCGTGAACCTTGAGTTGACAAGAAGCGTAGGCTATGACCTTCTCTTTCTGCATCAAAACCATGCCCAACCCTTTATGCGAAGCATCGCAGTATACCACGAAGTTCTAACTTCCCTCAGGTAAAGCCAAAATCGGCGTAATACACAGTCTTTGTTTCAACAGCTGAAACGCAGCCTCTGCCTTTTCTCCCCAATTAAACTTCACGCTTTTCTGAGTCAACTTCGTTATAGGCCTAACGATTTTTAAGAAACCTTTGATAAATCGTCGGTAGTAACCGGCCAAACCTAAAAATTGATGAATCTCAGTTGGTGTTTTGGGTGACGCCCAATCCTTGATAGACTCAATCTTAGCGGGATCAACGTGAATGCCTTCACTATCAATCACATGACCAAGAAATTGTACCTTTGACAGCCAAAATTCGCACTTTGAAAATTTGGCGTACAACTCCTCCTCCTTCAATAACTTCAAAATCAACTTAAGGTGTCATTCATGCTCCTTTCTGCTCTTAGAGTAGATCAAAATATCATCGATAAATACAATCACGAATCTATCCAGATATAGTTTGCACACCTGATTCATCAAATCCATGAATACTGCCGGTGCGTTAGTCAAGCCAAACGGCATTACTTGGAACTCATAGTGACCATAGCGAGTCCTAAATTCTGTCTTTGGAATGTCTTCCTTACGAACTCTGAGTTGATGATAACCAGATCTCAGGTCGATCTTAGAGTAGACTCTTGACCCTTGGAGTTGATCGAACAAGTTGTCGATCCTTAAAAGTGGGTATCGATTCTTCATAGTAAGTTTGTTTAGTTTACGGTAGTCGATACACATCCAAAAAGAACCATCTTTCTTCTTGACAAACAAAACCGGTGCTCTCCACGGTGAGGAACTGGGTCTTATAAATCCTCTGTCAGAAAGTTCTTGCAACTGGGTAGACAACTCTTGCATTTCGGCTGGTGCTAATCGATACGGGGCTTGTGCTATAGGTGCAGCACCAGGGACTAAGTCGATTTGAAATTCAACTTTTTGAGCTGGTGGCAGTCCAGGCAAGTCTTCTGGAAAGACTTCCAGAAATTCTCGTACGATTGGCACGTCCTCAAGTCGCTTCTCCTCTGACTTATCCTCAACCTTCTTGGATGTAACTTGCGCTAGGTAGACTTGACATCCCTTTTGAATATACTTCTGGGTCTTCGTATACGATATGATGTTTAGCTTACTTCCGCCATCGTAATCATCACCTCGGATTATCAACACTTCATCTCCATAAGGAATACGGACGACCTCCTCGTCACAAACAATCAACGCGTGGTACTTCGCCAACCAATCCATACCGATGATGACGTCGAAACTACCAAGTTCTACGGGCATTAGATCTATGTCGAACGGATGACCTAATAATCCTAACGTACAGCCTTTAAGGACAACATTGGTTTCTGAAACCCTTCTATCGGCAAGTTCTACGGCATAACCAGTGTCTAAAGTGGATGGTACAACATCAAGCAAAGCACTAAAGGTAGACGACACAAAACTCCTATCGACACCCGAATCGAATAACATAGAAGCATAACAGTTATTGAGAAGGAACGTACCCGTGACGACATTAGAATCGGGGTTTGCTCCTCCTCCAATGGCATAAGCCTTCGCTGTAGCTTCATTGCTTCCAGTCTTGTTGCCAGTCTTGTTTCCACGGTTCTAATTTCTCAACTTAGGACAATCCTTCCTAAAATGTCCTGGCCTTCTACACTCATAATAAACGATACCCGGTTGATTCCCAACTGCGGCTCTCTAAGTGTTTAGAGCAACAGCAGCCGTACAATTCCTAGTCAGGTGTCTAACCTTCTTACAGTTTCCACACCTTACAGTACACGTCCCTCCATGGTGCAACCTGCACTTGTTATAGCCCCTTTCTGTCATTGTTTCCTGCTGTGTAAGCTCTTGCCACATTCTGGCCTCCAACATTTTGCAGCTTGAAAACTGGTTGCTGCCCACGATTGTCTCTTGGGTTGTTCTCTAACCTTCTCTTATTTTTAGCACTTCTAGCTTATCCCTTCAGCTTTTGATCCATTAAGTTGTTGGCAATGAGAATTGCATCTTGAAGTTTAGTGGGCTCAGCAGCGATAACATTTCCCTGAATGTTATCAGGAAAACCTCCTATGAATCTCTTAACCTTGTCCTCCTTATCGGGGACCATTCTAGTACACAATGAAATCAACTCCTGAAACCTTTGTATGTAAGCAGTCAAGTCGTTTCCTTTCACAGTTAGATTCCACAATTCAGTCTCTATTTTTTGGATTTCATTCCTTAGACAGTACACTTCTGTCATCAACCTCATAAGTCCAGCCCATTTCATAGCATATGCAGCATCAACACCAATTGTTCTCTTATGGGAGTTTCACCAAGTCAAAGCACTGTCTTTCAGTGTGCATGTAGCATATTTCACTTGGTACTTCGATGGACAATTACTGATGTTGAACACAGTCTCCATTTTCTCAAACCAGCGGGTCAATCCGACAACGCCTTTAGTTCCTGAGAAATTATGTGGCTTGCACTTCAAGAAGTCTTGGAACGTGCACTCTCGAGCCACTGGCATGAAGCCTCCATAGTTCATGCCATGATTCCTATTTCTATTTCCATTTCCATTTTCTCCATTCCCTCCATTTTCATTTCCTCCATTCCCTCCATTTCCATTTCCTCCATTCCCTCCATTTCCATTTCCTCCATTCCCTCCATTTCCATTTCCTCCATTCCCTCCATTTCCACCTTCTTGTTCATCCCCATTCTCATTCAGGGGTTCAAGGTTCATTGCGGCTTCACGAGCCTCTATCTCTTCAGCTACTCGGCGAGCAATCAAGTCTTCAATCTCCTCATGAGTCATGGATGCTCCGGATCGTGTGTTAGGCATCTTCCTACAACATAACAACGTAACACTCGATGAGATTTCTAGGTGATGCGAGATCACTAACGGTGTTAAATAAAATTTATGGTTAATTCACATAGAAAATACATGATCAAAATATATTCATGGAAACCCCATAATGCATGACGCAAAAGCATAAGTAAATCAAATCATGACATCATATAAGGGATAAATATCAATTTCATATCATCAAACATTAGTGATTACATCACATTGTTTTCAAAATACAAAAAATACGAGTTTCTAACACTACGGTCATCACTAGACGCTACTGATCAATACTGCAACACTAATGAACGCATCTAAGGACGGTAGCCCATGTGCTTCCTAGCACACGCCTCAAATCTGCTAACTCTCACTCGATCATAAAATCAAAGTCGTCGTATCTGCCTCAGCTCTCTCTGCATATGTGACATGCCGCGCTAGAGTCGGTCAACTCTCTGACTCTCAACACTCGTGGTGTCTCTGAGCCTCTTGTTATCCCTCTCCAACTCAGCAATCCTCTCAGTCAAGGCAGTGACTGTCGACTCAACCCCAACAATCCTATGTCCTTGCTCCCTCTGGACTCCCTTAATAACCTGTACGTGATGGACTGGGATAGCCACTGTGTGATCATGGAACCTCTGCACCAGGCTCCCCAAAGTCTCATACATATAGTCTACAACTCTCTCCTCCTAAGCAAGCTCAAGGGTATCCTCTGGCATCGCAGGATACGTAACCCTCTTAACTCTAACCTCAACCGGGCCCCTCGTACCCGTCTCACTCTCATGTCGATCAACAGCCTCAACTACAACTCTAGAATCAATCCCTCTATCCCTAAGAGCATCCACGTAAGCAATACACTCATCAATCTCTGCCTGAATCTCTGGATCGATATCCTGCTCTAAGTGAGGCTCATCACTACCCCTGACAATAACATCATCCCTTAAACTAGTCTCTCTAGGATCTGCCTCTACATCTGCCAAATAACCAGAATCCATAACTCTCTTAGGCGATGGTATCAAATCAGCACGGACAAGAGATAGAGCTCCGGATACAGGTGGTAATGCAGGTACAGATGTCATAGGGGACCTACGTCTCTTGTGAGATGGCCCCGCAGAAGTACTCGGTAAATCGGGAGAAGAATAATCTGACAATAAGTGTCTCGATGAAGAATCAGATGAAGCATCTGAATGAAAATCTGATGATGCCTCTGATGATGAATCTGAAGAAGAATCTCGAGCTGAATCATCTGGAGAAAAATAATCTGATGAAGAATGATCGACAAAATGTCTCACAGCAAGCTGCTGAATAGGTATCTGTCCAACCCTCTTCCTCACAGTCATCATATGTACCGGCCCATTAGGATGGTAGCGATACAGGTATGACAGGTGATCTCTAGATAGAAGAGGTAATCTCAGTGAAAGGCGTACCATGGGTAGGTGATGGTGGTGTATCAGGTATATCACCGTCTGTGGTGTCATTGGTCGATGATAAAAATGGTGAGATAGCTGGTAATGATGGTATATGGTCTGATGATGGATCCTCAGATGGATCAGACTCTGTATCAGATGCAGGTGAGTAATCAGGAGATGTTGGTGTATAGTCTAGGGATAGTAGTATAGTAGGTGCTATGATAGGTATCTCTATGGGTATCACTATAGTGTCAGTCTGAGTAGTAGGTGGAGTAATCACTGGTGTGGTGTCGAGAATAGTGGTAAGGATAGTGTCGAATAAGATAACTCGACCAATCGGTGTCCCTACACTATCCTCTGATGAATCTGATGAAACTGAGATAACTGAGATAGCCATGACCTGCACAAGCAAAGTTTATATAAATCATCTTTATATCAACCATGAATGATGCAAACATATGAATTCGCAATTATCACCTCGGATTATCAACACCTCATTTCATAAGGAATTACGCAACATACTTTCGTCCCAAACGCTCAAGCGTGGTATTTTTGCCATCCAATCCATACCAGTGGTGTGTCAAAACTACCAAGCTCTACGGGCATTAGATCTATGTCGAACGGATGACCTAATAATTCATAAATGTGCAACTCTCAAGGAATCAATTACTGTTTCTGAAATTCTTCCATCGGCAAGTTCTACGGCATAACTAGTGTCTAAAGTGGTTGGTGTAACATCGAGCAAAGCACTAAAGGTAGTCGACACAAAACTTCTATCGGCACCCGAATCGAATAACATAGAAGCATAACAGTTATTGAGAAGAAACGTACCCGTGACAACGTTGGAATCAGGGTTTGTTCCTCCTCCACCAATGGCGTAAGCTCTCGCCGTAGTTTCGTTACCTCCAGTCTGGTTTCCAGTCTTGTTTCCATTCTTGTTTCTTGTCTGGTTTCCACGGTTCTGATTCCTCAACTTAGGACAATCCTTCCTGAAATGTCCTGGTCTTCCACACTTCATTAAAAAATAATTTCCTTGCTGATTTTCTCAACTAGAGCCCTCTGAGTGTTTGGAGCAATAGCAGCCCTACAATCCCTAGTCTGATGTCCAACCTTCTTACAGTTTCCACACCTTATAGTACACAACCCTTCATGGTGCATCCTGCACTTATTGCAGTAGGGTAGTGGCCCAGCATACCCCTTTCTTTCATTGTTCCCAGCCGTATAAGCTCTGGCCACATTCTGTCCACTAATATTTTGCCTCTTGAACGGCGGTTACTCTCCTTGCAGCATAACCCTGGACCTTCTTGTCCATCAATATGCGTATAGCATCCTGGAGCCTAGCTGGATTCGCAGCAATCACATTCCTTTAAATGTTGTCCGGTAAACCTCCGATAAACCTTTCCACTCTGTCTTCTTCATTAGGGACCATTCTAGTACACAACAAAATCAACTCTTGAAACCTTTGAGTGTAAGCAGTCAAGTCGTTTCCTTTCACGGTCAATAGTGGTCTCGAACGGCTACTTAGGTAACACGAAAATAGGGAAATCACACGTATGTAGCTTGGTCCAATTATTAAAAACAAGCAATGTTACTCACCCGAAGTTAAAAAACATTTATACAAAACGAGTAAAAAGGAGATAGGGGCTATGAACTCACCTTTGCGAGTTGTTGTGGATCGAAAAGCAACCAATCAAGTTGAAAACGAATCTCACGGTCCCTAGCGACAACCTAGCCGAATATTTCAATTAAGAAACAATGTACAACGAATAACGCTTAATCATAAAAGCTAATCATCCAGAGCATTGAGTAGACACGACATATCGTTTGCCTCAAAACTACTGTTTCGAAGTTTGAGTTTTGACAAGTCTCTACACTTTGAAACACCTTCACAAATATTACATCTTTTAGTGTATTACGTCTTGTTAGTGAATTTTGCCTTTAGTAGTAAATTGTTGTCTTTTAGTTTTATTCATCTTTAGTGTATTTCATCTTTTTAGTGTATTTATCATACTTTTAGTGAATTTCGTCATTTAGTAGAATTTCATCTTTTTAGAGTGACCGACACACCAAAGTTGACTCAATAACCGTAAATGTTGACCTAAACTCGACACTTAACGCTATTTTTCATTTTATCATAAGTTTGATAATAAAAGTATATTTTTTGACGCATTTATAAAGTTTATAAAATTTCGGCACGACTTTTCTAAAAATATCGACTTTCCATTTTTATCCATCACGACTCGTGAAAATATCCGTTTTATAAAAATACATCTTTAATTGACTCAAAAGAATATCCGATCGATTTTCGACAATACCGCAAATATTACAACAATCCATTCTAAACCTAAACCTCTTCGACTTTCAATTTACGCTTCCAATAAAACAAATATCTAACTTAATCTCTTCGCCAACAATATTCAAGCTCACTATACAATAAATCTCAATAAATAACATAGCCGTAATAATAACAATATATATATCAAAATAGTCACAACGAACTTTTAAACGCAAAAGTACAACTACTTTTTATGTTCTTCCATTTATAAATAAAAAGATTAAACCTTGAGACTTGTAGTTTTATAGAAAAATAGGTAATGATTTTCACAACGATCCGCTTTGTACACCTTGTTCGGAATGATCATACAAATGCAAAAGTACAACTCATTTATAAAAAGTAGAGATGACTTACAAGAAAACACGACGAAAGATGATTAGAAACTAAGAGCAACCCAAACGTTGTTTTACTAAAACCCGAATGATCTAGTGATCAAACCTTCAACAATCCTTGAAAGTTCTTGACTCAAGATGAAAAGTTTATATGTTTTATGTAGGTGTGTATATATTTTTGTGGGTTTTGAGAGAGACAAAGAGCAAGAGAAAATGAAACTTGTGTGTGTGAAATGTATGCAAGAAATGGGAAGCAAACTATGAATTTAAGAAAGAATTTCACACACTAAAGGTGTGTGTGTGTTGTGGTGGTCACGGCAAGAAGAGACAAGGGGAGAGGGGACCAAAACGATCCACCAATCATACCTTCATGGTACATGTACAACTCCTACTTACAAGGAATGTTGTCTAGGAAATTTAAATGATCAAAATGGTATCCCAATGATGTATATGTGTGTGTATGCGACGTGAAATGGAGCAAAAGGAGGGGGGGGGGACCAAAATGGTCTCAATTATTTTAGGGTCACTAGTGCTCAATATGAATTAATTTACAAGGCTTGCATGGATGACAAAGTATAGTTTAAATTTCACGGAACACGTAAGTAACGAAACGAGTAACGACGTTACTAAAAATTATGAAATTTCAAATATTGCCTTGAGATGTTAAAACGTGGCTATTGCCAAAGTACTACAACGTTAGGCGTCCCGGTTCACTCCCGGAGACGTTTCTCAGAAAACAACGGGGAAACTTCCCGGTTAAACGTATAAATAGCATGTGGTTCCAAAAATTCAAATTATTGGACGAAAAACGGGTATAATACTGAACGGAAAATTACGAGTTGTGACATAATTCATATAAGCACTTATACTCAATACAATACTTCTTCATTAAACGACTTTTTTTCATAATTCAAGCATCTTCACATTACCTAGCTCATACTTACATACTTTCATTATCACTTATTAAAATGCAATACTATGCATTTATCTTAGCATCAAGCACTTCTTAACTCATATCATCATATACATCTTACATTACTTATACATATAATTAACATAGCATAGATCTCACATTCGTATAACATTTAGACATATAATAGCTTTCATATACTTACATCACATAATTACATCAACATCTTCAATTTTAACTTTTCTAATAAGCGCTTAACATTCTAATCAAAATCAAAGTCATATAACCAATGACTACAACACATCACATAATCATTAATATGTCTAAGCATCATCATTCTATTTTCCGCAAACACTTAACTACCTTTTACTAAGGCATTTACATTCTTTGTTACTTAAACTTACGGCATACGCATTTATTAGTGGTCTAAGTTTAGGCAACCTATAGTGGAAACCTACTTCTTTTAGACCGAAGCTCTGATACCAAGTTGAAACGCCCCTTTCCATACTCATTTACTTGACCCAAAATCAAAAACTTTTGAGGAAACGCTTGACCGGGAATGACCTTGTGTCATTCCTTTTTATACTTTTTAATATACATTACAATTAGACCCTTGAAAGTTTCATTATCATAAAATAGACTCCATAAGCTTTCCAACGATATAAAGAACTCATTCTAACTCCTTACGGTTTGCATTTTACGACGAAAACAAAATTGACAAAAACCTTATCTGACATGAGGTTACGCCGTAAACTCTATTCACCCTATCCGTTACGACGTAAACAAAAGATTACGCCACTACAGAAGGTTATTTTACCCCCAAGAGACCCCTTTCTACTCAAAACTTAATTACATCGATCTGAAACATTATAAGACCTTCCAGAACTCATTAACATACATAAA
>BQNB010200710.1:0-10969 GCA_026074375.1 Tanacetum coccineum
CACATTGCTTAAACACTTAGAGAAAAATTCATAAATACTCCCTTTGGCACTCATAGAGCTCACGGCTCACATAGGGCTCCCAACCAAATCCATAGCAATTTTTCTACAACCCATACACTCCTATACACATCTATCCTAAGACATTCTAAGGTATTTCCAAGCATTGGCTAACCTTTTTCAAGTATTAATCAAGAAAGGAAAGATTAGGGTTTTCTAAATCTAATCTAGGGTTTCAACTTGCAAGCATTGTTTTTGTGACTAAACAAGGGTTTAGCACTTGATTATCATCATCATCATACATCTTAAGGTCATCTTAAACTCTTTATGATCTTACATTTATCATTAATATGCATATATTAATTCTTTATAGCTTGAATCACCACTTAGGATATAATACCTCTTTTAATAACAAAGACGTACTTGAAGGAATCACTAAAATCGGGATTAAAACGGATAAGTTATTACGATTACGAGTATTTACGCTAATTAAAACCCATAAAAAACGACAAACTTGTTGTTGTGAACAGTAAAATTACTATTCACACCAGAATCTTAAAAACTTAAAAATGTAATATTTTGATCACTCGTCTTACTACGAAGACGTGGACGTAAGAAACGCGAGCAATGGACTTAAAACGACCAAATTAGGTCATTTTTACGAAAAGTATATTTATAAACGTTTTCACTTTATAAATATTATTTTACTAAAACGATTAGTCGGTGATTATGCTATATAGAATATTGAGTGGTTATCAAAGTGCTATAATACTAGGGAGTTTCATAATGAGGCCTCTTCGGATGGCGTATCGACGAGTTGTTGGATTTACGATTTAAAGTGTCCTAACTCCTCGTACGTCATGTCATGACCTCTTTAATTATGATAGCCCGAACGATAGTACGATGTAACAACTATAAGATTATATTCAATGTTATTAATTAAAGTACTCGGTACTTATACGACCTTAATTTAAATAGGTTGCATCTAAACGTTTTGCGTGACGTTTTATCTGTGATTATTTGGACTATCTGTACTCAAGGTGAGTTCATAGCCCCACTTTTACAGTTTTACTGATTTACTATTATTTGGGGTGGAAACATGCTTTGTTTTATAAATTGGACGCAAGTGTTTAAATATATTGATTATGTGTTTGCCTAAGTAGCGATAACCCTCCTGAGCCCATTATCATGAACTGTCAATTGCATAGATGTAGTTGTTAATTGCATTATGTGAGCGCGAATGTTATAAATAGATCTATTGGGATTAACCTCCCCGTTTGGGTGATTAGCTATCACCGGGAACGAACGTTGACCATGTCGGACTTGGATGTTGCGGGTTACAACATCTGTACGGGCAAAATAACTGCTAAAATAGCAAATATAGGTTGAGCTTCAGTGTCATGAGCTTAGTGCAACAGTAATCTGGTTTTGTGATTGTTGGCATATGTTGTAACATCACGGGGAAAGTCTTGCGGTCCTGCATAATTTAAATACATAAACCTATGAATTCACCAACATTTTTGTTGACGTTTTAAGCAATGTTTTCAGGAGGTCAATAGGCACGAGGTGCCAAGGATGCATTGGATTACATTTTGGATTGCACACTTAAAGATTTATGTGCATCATATTTTGGGAAATGTATTGTTATCTTTTGTAATATTAAACAAGGAACAAGTAAAGCTTTATGCTTTTGTATTATGTCTTATAATTAAATCCAATGTATCAGTTTAAACGACTTTTTGTGTCGTTCTTATATATATCTTGTGCTGTTGATCTTGAAGTAACACGCCCCGGATCCTTATTCCGCTGCGACCCATTTTAGGGGTGTTACACATACGGTGTTGGATAAGGAGGATTTGGCATGAGTCATGAACTGATTGTTCCAAGAGTAAAGAGTTTAAGCCTGGGTCCTGAACTGAATTGTTCAGAAGCCATCGATGTCAACTCATCAAATTCAACGTGAATAGTTTCAATGATTAGACGTTTCCTTTTGTTATAGATTCGGTAAGCATTCTTTGCTGGAGCATAACAGATGAAGATTCATACATCTGCTTTAGGTTTCAACTTGCCAAGATCTTCAATATCATTTGTGGGATAACATAAATTTTAGGAGTACGAAAGTATTGGTCACTTCCATTGATATCATTAGATAGCTCGTTAAGTAATATTTGGAAACTTAGTAGGCTAGTTAGTCCAAGGCCCATGGAAAGCCTATGAAAGCCAAGGCATTATCCGGCCACTCTAAGTATAAATACCCTTTCCATGCTATGGAAAGGGTGTTGGTTGTTTATTTCTTTCACCTAGTAATCTAACATTTCTCTTTTCTTTCTCTCTCTAAGTGTTCATCCAACCACCTCTCTTTATCTCTCTAAAACTTTTCATTAAATCCATACCTTGTGTGTTAAGATATTCTACAATTGGTATCAAGAGCCATGGGGTGCTTGTGAAGGTTTAGTGTGTGTTTGTTACTCCTTTTAGGCGTGTTTGTTAGTTCGAACCTATCAAGAATTTTTTACTTTTTGAGGGTTTAAAAACAATAAAGCTTTAATCTTTCTTCTTTATTTATCTTAGTATAGGCTAGTTGTATAAGAAACTCTTTGAAAAAACATCAAAAATTTCATCTTTTTGAGTCTTTTTGGTTTGAAAAAGGATTTTGTACCTTGAATTTTTATTTCAAATTTTTCGTGTCAAAAACGTTAAATTTTGTGTTTTTAAGGTTTTAATAGTCTTAGATACGTAAGAAGTACAAGAAAAATCGAGTAAAAACGTCAAAAGTGAGTCTTTTTAATATTTTTGTGTTAAGAGTTTCGTAGTGATTTTGGGCGAATTATACGTTGAGGTGAATTTTACGTAGTTTTCTTAGGCGAATTATACGTAGTTTCTTAAGGCGAGTTATATGTGTTACTTAAGGCGAGTTATGCGTGTTTCTTAAAGCGAGTTATACATGTCTCTTAAGGCGAGTTATACGTGTTTTGTTAAGGCGAGTTATACGTTTAATCTTCAGACGAATTATACGTATCTCACTAGGCGAATTATATGTATATTTATTAGGTGATTTATACTTCATCATTTGGGCGATTTATACTTAATCATTTGAGCGATTTATACTTCATCATTTGGGCGATTTATACATCATCATTTGAACAATTTATACATCAACCTTTGAGGTGATTTATTCGCTTTGCTTATGAGAACTATACACTTTCATCAAGAGAATTATACGGTTGTTCTTTGATTGGTACAATCTCGTGAAAAATTATTTTCCTGATTTTATCAAGAATTGTAAAATCCCATGTATTCCAAAGAATTAATCACATTAATCTAATCTTACTTTAACATAACAACCTCCAATCACTGTACGATCATCTTTCATCTTATCACATATAATCAAAATGGATTCAATCATTCCAATTGGTCAAAAGAATACTCTTGCTGAGTACATGATACTCTCTGATGCTGACAATCGTCCACCAATGTTAGACAAAGACATGTATGATTCTTGGAAAAGTAGAATGGAGCTATACATGCAAAACAGAGAGAACAGAAGAATGATAATTGAATCAGTTGAACATGGTCCACTCATTTAACCTACTATTAAAGAAAATAGGGTGACCAGGACAAAAAAATATGTTGAATTGTCTGCTACAGAGAAAATCCAAGTTGATTGTGATTTCAAGGCAACTAATATCATTCTTCAAGGTCTACCATCTGATATCTATTCACTTGTTAATCATCACAGAGTTGCCAAAGATCTATGGGAATAGTTCAATTCTAATGCCAATCTAGGTACCTCTTTCCTTTTTTTCTTGACTAAGAAGGAAAGAGAGTGGTAAAAATGTTTGATTGCATTTGATAAGTCTTACTCACATCAAGGGGGTATCCACTTAAATCAATATTACTTGTCGTTTCAACACATGCCCTGATCAATGACATTAAAAATTTACAAGATGAAAACTGGTAGCTAATGTCAAAGTTAAATCACCAAGTTTCATTAAACTGTCTTCCACCATGAATGGTGTATCCAGTTTATGACTCGATGTCTTGCTGCTAAAAGATTTACATACTACCAACTTGATCAGCTTCTTGCATATCTTGATCTAAACACGTGCTCAAGCCAAACGAAGTCCATTCATTCCGTGTTCGCAAAGTCAAGTTCCCTCTGCATTAGTTGCTAATTCATATAAAATCATGACATCATCAATACGTTGTAAATCATCAAATGACATCATCAAACTTCAACACTTATCAGTCTTCATACAAAAATCCCTATTTTCAACAATAACAGCAGTTTTCACCATCTCAGTCTCCTCAATATGGATCAAATCATCCCACACAACATTACTCAACTACTTATCCATCCATACCACTTGCAATCACTTACCCATCAGCACCGTATCCAAATGCTTACTCATCAACTGTTCATCAAGAGGATTGTCCACAACCACAATCTGTTCCTCAAATTGAATATACTGTCTCCAAAGATAATCAATAAACACACCTTGCTGAATTTCCTCAAATAGACTCTGGTCTAGCAGTTCATGTATTTAAGCAAGGAGATGACCCTATTGATGCCATTAACAAAATGATGTCATTTCTGTCTACTGTCGTCACATCTCGTTTCCCATCTCCCAACAATCAGCTAAGAAATTCATCAAAACCAAGGCAACAAACAACTATTCATGATGGACGTGTGACTGTTCAACCACTTCAAGGAAGGCAAAATTCTTATGCTGCTGGTACTTCAGGAACAAGAACTAATACTTCGAAAACAGGAGGGAATTACTCAGGTCAACAAAGGGTGTGAAGTGTTTTAACTACCAAAGGGAAGGTCATATGGCAAGACAGTGTCCAAATCTAAAGAGGAAAAGGGATGCTACGTGGTTCAGGGAAAAAGTTCTATTAGTCGAAGCTCAAGGAAATGGTAAAGTTTTGAATGAGAAAGAATTAGAATTCTTGGCAGATGCTGGTATTGCAGAAAGTCTAGTTACATAGTCAGCCATAACATGCAATGCAGCTTATCAAGCAGATGATTTGGATGCATATGACTCAGACTGTGACGAGATCTCTATAGCCCAAGCAGTTCTTATGGCTAATTTGTCTAGTTATGGATGTTCTCTCCGAGGTACCAATCTCTAACAACACTAATAATGATATGCTAAATCAAAGTGTGCAAGAGATGTCATATTCTGAACTTTCTCATTTTGTGAAACATCCAGAGAATGAGATACATAGTGATACTAATATCATTCCGTACTCTTAGTATCTGATTGAATCTTAAAATGCAGCTGTTCAGGATACAAATTCTTCTGCACAACAAGATGCCTTGATATTATCTGTGTTTAAACAACTGTCAAATCAAGTAACTAACTGTAACAAGGTCAACAATGACAATTTAATTTCTAATGAATCCTTATCTGCTGAGCTTGAAAGATACAAAGAACGAGTAAAATTTCTAGAAGAAAGACAAAATGTGGATTTAGGTACTCGAGAAAAGCTTATGATAGATGATATAATTCGGGAGAAAAATGCACAATTTGCGGATTTTGAAAAAGAAATTAACTATATTAAACAAACTCTTTCTGAACAATCAAAGGAAAAGGAATTGTTAACAAAAGCATTTAATGTTTTCAAAAATGAATCCAAAGAAAAGGAAGCTAAGAATATTGATACAGAAATTGCTTTGGAAAAGAAAGTTAAAGAATTGGACAAACATTGTCTTGTAAATGGTCAATCGCGCAAACTGTGCATATGCTCACGAAACCACAAGTTTTCTATGATAACAACCTAAAACAAGCTCTTAGTTTTCAACATCCTTTCTATCTTAAGAAAGCTCAGCAAACTAGGCCATGCTTTATGACGGTGATGTTATTTCTAAGGAAACCAATGTGATTTCAATTGCTGATTCTGAAGAGACTTTAGGCTTGTGACGAGAGTGATCAAATGATTTTAAAATAATGTGATCCAATGGGTCTTAAACATAAGTTTAAATAACCAGTTAATCTATGTGAGTTAAATCGATTTATCTGAAGTCTTTTTGTAAAATGTTTTGTCCCACAGCAAGATCTATATGTATGAACAAAGCATTTACACATTATTACTGACCAATCTGCTTCTGCGCTTGTCAATAATTGAGGCTCATCGGGAACTCCTAAGGTAGCCCAATAGGTTAATACAAGCCTTAAGAAGCTTAAATACCATCTTGGCCAATTTGAAAATGTGGTGAAAAAGTGGATCATGCCCGATGCTTTAACAGAAGGGGAATGGGGGTTTGAACACACAAAAGCTTATTTTCTAAATGAAATAATTCCATTTTTAAAGACTTTAAAAGACATATCTAATCTTTTCGATAAAGATCTTTTAAATGAGATAACGGAAGTACAAACAGTTTTTAATCAAATGGAAGCTGCGGTTCAACAGTATCATCTAGACAAACAGTTTTGGCTTTATTTGGGGGAAATTCAAGAGAAACATTTTTTTGAATTGAAATGATCGGAATATTGGATCGGATCAAATCATTTCTCAAGATATTGTGACTATTGTTGTGAATTCCTCTGTGGATGTGAAAACTTTTGTGAAAGTGAATTCTTTTGTTGTTATGAATGATTCTGCGAATTACGTGGAAATGTCCAACAAGTGTCTGGAACTTGAAGCTGAGCTTATCAAACAACACAACATGGTTGAAAAAGATGAGTATAATAGACTTTCAAAAAGATTGTCTGAACTTGAACAACATTGCATTTCTCTTGAAATTGCAATGCAACTTAATAAAAAAAATTTCAAAAGAATAACACATCTGTGAACCAAACTGAACCTTCATTAAATTAATTATTTGAATTAAACAATTTGAAAGCTGAGCTTCAAGCAAAAGACACAACCATCAAGAAGTTAAAGACAAACATTAAACATTTGAATAAAACTTCTACCACAAACAATGTGGCAAAGGACATAGATGAGATTGAGACAATCAATATCGAACTGGAACATAGGGTGACAAAACTAATTGCTGAGAATGAGCATTTGAAACAGACTTATAAACAACTCTATGATTCAATTAAACCATCACATGTTCATGCTAAAGAACAAACTGAATCTTTGGTTAATCAATTGAATCAGAAGTCTGTTGAAATTACTGATTTAAATGCTCAACTTCAGGAAAAAGTTTTTGTCATAACAGCATTAAAAAACAACCTTAGAAAAATCAAAGGAAAAGACATAGTCAATAATGCTGCCCAAGCATTAAATGCTACCACTATTGCTCCAGGAATGTATAAGCTTGACCCAGTAACAATGGCTCCTAAGGATAAGAATAATAGGGAAACTCACATATACTACCTTAAGCACACTATGGAACAAGCTGCTATTCTTAGGGAGATAGTTGAACATGCCTACTCACTAAACCATTTAGATATTGCATCTTACTCTTCCTGTAAGTATGTTAATCTAATTCAAGAGTTGCTAGGTTATGTTAGAGATACTTGCCCTAATATTCACAAACCTAGTGAGAAATTAGTTACGGTCACGCCAATTAACAAGAAGAAAACAGTTCGATTTGTTGACACTGTCACATCATCATTCAACATTCCCAAAGTACCTAACAGACCTTTATTGTCTTCTACAGGAGTAACCCCTTCTATTAGTGCTAGCGGATCAAAGCCTTTAGGAAATATAAAGAAAGATAGGATTTCACGAACACTAAGTAGTAATGAGAAGAATAAAGTAGAAGTCCAATCTAGGAAAGTTAAATCTAACTTATAATAATAATCCAGGCAACTAGCATACAATCTCCCTTATGTTCTATTTTAAAAACAAGCATGTTATCTCCCTCGCGGGTTTATAAAACAATTAAAGTGTAAAAATGTGAGGCTATGAACTCACTTAGTGATGTCGGACAAGAATATCGATGAATAAAAACTTCGGAAGTAGGCGCGTCAATCAACCAAGACCTATACAAATTGTAACGGGTCTTAGGTTTCTAGTCGATAAAATTTAATGAAAACTCATAAATAAATAAGTATATGTATACATGTAGTTTATATGATGATCATACTCTTGCAACATATTTATTTCACACTTAGAGTTTTCTAGGTTTTTAACTTGTTTTTATTAGCCATTTTACTAGTATTGTCCAAATTGGTCCAAAAAGCCCAATAGGCCCATTAAGCAAGCCCATTAAGTTATTAGGTTGATATTATTAACCCAAGACCAGGTCTTAGCCCATTAATTAAGCCCAAGTGGGTTGGGCTTAAAGCCAAGTCCAATATGTCTATTTTAATACATTGGGCCTAGTGGCCCAATTAGGCCTTATGGCCCATTCAAGCTTGTAAATGAGTCTTATTATAAATTTTTGGGTTCTCGAGGTCGGGACATGTTTATTATCAGTAAGTTAACTTTTAAAAACTCCCAAGAAGTGGGTCCTACCACCTTGGATTTTAGTTACAAAAATTGCTTTACATAGTATAGTGTTCGGGTAGTAGTAAATTTTATATACTTTTATGTTTACGAAAATAGTCGTAATTTATAAACCGTAAATGGTATAATTTATATATTTATATGCTTGGCTTCATATTTAAGTCCACTTTACAGATTCAAACTCATTTTAATACATCTTTTAGTCATACATATACATAGGGTTACTTTTATACATAAAGGTCAAGTTACAAATTCGGACTGAAATCTCACTTTCACCATTTTTGATGCCATTTACAAACCATAATAAATTGGTTGATCATACAATTGACCCAGAACCTACATGATTTTATCTAGGTCCATAGTTTTAACTTTTTAACCAACTCAGCACGTAAGTATGACTTTTTATACCATCTATATAGCAAGGTCAGAATCCACTAGTTTTAGTATTTTGACCATAACTTACTCAATTTTTACATTCCAATGGGGATCCAATTTGCTACATGATCGCAAGACATTTTTCTACAACCTAGAGTGTTCAAATCAACTCTCAAAGTTACTAAAAATTCCAGAACTTACTGTTAACATCAGCCCATAATTTTTAATGATTTCTAGCTAGTTTCAATAGTTGATTAAGCCATTTTTAACCTAGATCTATGCATGCATGAACCATTTTATTACTTGATCATCATACCTCATACATATAGATGTACATTTTGAAATAAAAATAAAATGATAAGAACTTATTAAACTTTTACCACAAAAGTGTAGAAAGATCACAATGATCAAAACAAGAATAAGGTTTGATGGAAGCTTCAACTTTAGTCTTGATCTTCACCCAAAAATACTCTTGACCACCATTTTCTTTGCTCAAATCTCTTATAAAAATAATTTGTAACTTCAGCCCCTATCTTGATTAACACCTTCTTGAAAACCTCTTTTATCACTTCCAAAAATATAAGAACTACACTAGGTAGCCATATTCACCAGTGTTCTTCTTTATTTGATCTTCAAAATTTATGGAATTAGTGTTTATGCTGTTGTTGGGATCGGCCAAGAAAGAAGAGAAAGGAGAAATAAGATGAGTTTCTAGTTAAGAAATAAAGAGTGTGTGTGAGATCTTGAACTTATACCCTAGTATTGCATGAAATGCTATTGCACCCTCCATGGTAGCCAATCACAAGGGGAGGATTCTCCCTTGTTTGTGCCGCCCCCAATGGGGTGTTGGTTTAGTGGGATGAGTTATAAAAACTTGTCCCACATTTTGTAAATGCGGGTATTTTCAAAGTCCGATATTTAAAAAGGTAAGGTTTGTAGTCGTTTTTCGTAAAAAGTAAAAATAGTACGAGATACGAAAAATAAAAATGAATGCAACAAAATTATATCTACGGCATTTTGAAAATATAAACATCGATGCTTAACGTAGAATTCGTCGGTTCTTCATAAATGTTACTTAAATTACAAGTGTAAGCCCTAATTTCTTCCCAGTTATTCGTGAGTTCATATCTCAACATAAAAATGAAAACTATAATTAATAATCGAGAATAAAATAACGACCTGAAATTGACGGATTGTCACAACATTTCCCTTTAAAAAGGGATCTTTGTCCCTGAAGATCAATTCATCTTGTTGCTCGCTTCTTATTAAAGTTAAAGAGATGAGGATATTTCTTCCACATCTGATCCTCCCATTCGCAAGTATATTCCGGTCTACGACTCGAGTTCCATCGAACTTTAACTATAGGAATCAGACTTTGCTTAAGTTGTTTCACTTCTCTATCCATGATTTCAATGGGTTCTTCGATGAAATGCAACTTCTCGTCGATCCTTACTTCGTCGAGTGGAATGATAAGTTCTTCATCTGATAAACATTTCTTTAAATTTGTCACATGGGATGTATTGTGTATTCCTTGAAGCTCTCGGGGTAATTCCAGTTTATATGCCACCGGACCTACTCTTGATAAAATCTTGAATGGTCCAATATAACGGGGACTTAATTTCCCACGCTTCCTAAATCGAACAACACCTTTCCAAGGTGATACTTTCAGCATAACCTTGTCACCCACTTCAAACTCCAAAGGTTTACATCTCACATCCGCATAACTAGCATGTCTACTACGAGCAGCCAATAATCGGTTCTTGATTTGCACAATCATCTCTGTCGTTTCGCGAATCATTTCTGGTCCCGTGAGTTAGGCATCTCGAACCTCACTCCAACATACAGGCGATCTACATTTCCTTCCGTATAAAGCTTCGAAAGGTGCGGCTTTAATACTAGCGTAATAACTATTATTGTATGAGAATTCAGCCAAAGGTAAGTGCTTATCCCAACCACTACCAAAGTCAATCACGTAAGCACGCAACATGTCTTCTAATGTCTGTATCGTTCTTTCACTCTGACCATCAGTTTTAGGATGGTAAGCAGTGCTAATATCTAAATTTGTCCCCAGTGATTTTTGAAGAGATCTCCAAAACCTTGATGCAAAATGAGGGTCTCGGTCCAAAATAATCGACACGGGCACCCCGTGCCTACAAACAATCTCCTTCAAATACAATCGAGTAAGCTT
>BQNB010200713.1:0-10968 GCA_026074375.1 Tanacetum coccineum
AAAAAAATAAAAAGTCAAAAAGGTTGAGGCAGGATTCGAACCTGTGTCCTTAACCTTCACACACACTCGTCCCACCCTCAACACACACTAACCAGTTTGCTACATTAGCTCATCCATTATACCTTTGCATTATCTTTCTTTTATATACATTTTAGGGTAAAAGCCATAGAATACCAACCTACTTTCTGAAATTTACCATAATGAACCATTTATTTTTTTATTACCGATATGACCAATGTACTTTCAAATTATTTTTCAACTTGAACAAAACGTTTGTACCGTTAGTTATTATGTGACAACGTTAGTCAATTTAGCTAACGATCGTTTGAGGAAGTTTCAAAAATCGTCCCTGTGGTTTTAATATATTTTTCTTTTTTTCGAAAAAAAAAATTTCGAAATTTTTATAAAAAAAAAAAAAAATTTCGAAAATTTTTTGAAAAAATTTCGAAAATTTTTGCAAATTTTTTCGAAAATATATATTTTTTACGAACATTTTTTTTGAAAAATTTTTGAAAATTTTTTTCCGAACTTCTTTTTTTCGTAAATTTTTTATGTGTATAAATTTTTTTTCGAATTTTTATTATAAAAATTTTCTCGATATTTTTTATAAAAATGTGTAAAAAATTTCGAAATTTTTTTTCGTAAATATATTTTTTTTTCGAAAATTTTTACACATTTTTATAAAAAATATCGAGAAAATTTTTATAATAAAAATTCGAAAAAAAATTTATACACATAAAAAATTTACGAAAAAAAGAAGTTTAGAAAAAAAATTTTGAAAATTCTTTTTTATAAAAATTTGCAAAAATTTTTCGTAATATTTTTTAAAAAATTTTCAAAATTTTTTTTATAATTTCGATATATTTTTTTTTTCGAAAAAAAAAATAAATTTTCAAAAATTTTCAAAAAAAATATAATATTTTCGAAAAATTTGCAAAATATTCGAAATTTTTTCAAAAAATTTTAGAAAAAAAAAAAAATTTCAAAATTTTTTATAAAAATTTCGAAATTTTTTTTTTCGAAAAAAAAAAAAAAAAAATTTCAAAAATTTTTCAAAAAAAATGTTCGAAAAAAATATATATTTTCGAAAAAAAAATTTTCAAACAAATTTTCAATATTTTTTATACTAAATTTCGAATATTTTTTTTTTCGAAAAATAAAGAAAAAATATATTAAAACCACTGGGACGTATTTTTGTAAAACTTCCTCAACGATCGTTAGCATAATTTGACTATCGTTGTCACATAATAATAACGGCACCCATTACTCCAATCACCCAGTCGCTTTATTGTTTACAAACCTAACCATCATCTATTTAATAATTAAACTATACTTAACTACTCTCCACAAACGTTTTGTTCAAGTTGAAAAATAATTTGAAATTACATTGGTTATATCGATATAAAATAGTAAAATGGTACATTGTGGTTATTTTCAGAAAGTAGGGTGGTATTCTATGGCTTTTACCCTATTTTATTTGAAGTTAAGATGTTGATGAAGAATTTAAGCAGTAGATAAGCACACAAAATGAAGATGACCAAGAAAACAAAGAATCATTTTTGACAATGGGTATGTTTGGCGACACGTAATAGTAGCAGTAAGCAATAGCAGTAGTAGGAGCAGTAAGCAGTAGTAAGTAGCAGTAGTAAGAGCAGTAAGCAGGGCAGTTAGCAGGAGCAGTAAGCAGTAGCTGTTTGTTTAAAAAAGATGTTTGGTAACGTAGCTGTAAGTTGTAATTAGAAAGTATAAAATTACGAAAAAAGGCATATAACCCAATTAAAGAAATTCTAAATTTTATATTTGAGGGTATAAATGTAATTTTATAACAAACTGATAGAGCAGTTCTGAAATGCTTCTCCAAGAAGCACATTGAGATTGGAAGCGGTGAACACAAAAGTTCAAATGTTTGTTGAGGTCTTGCAACATGCTATTCATCTAAAAATGCTTACCGCTTATCGACTTGTCGATCTAAACGCTTCAAAAATACATTGTTGCCAAACTCTGAGCCAATTATGGCTTTCGTAGTGGGTCATGGGGACAAAAGGTTTATCATTATTTTGTTTTCTTTTTTTATATAATTTCAAAATAGTCATACCTAATATTTCTACAGCAAACAACATTTTTGATAGTGTTCATACATGAATTTCACATTCACCATTCCACACATATTCTATTACTAGATCTATACTGATAATGATTCATACGAGCAAACCAAACGGCACCTAAGTATAAAGTGATTCCAAACCGACTACACTACTATATCCGATCAGTTAAGTTGATATGCGTAAATTAATATGAGAACACATTATGTAATATTCATATAGTATACACTAGTTTTAATGTTCTTGTACGTACGGGGTTTAGACATTATGCTTTTCTAAATATATGTATGATTTTTATTTTTTTCTGTTTTATAAGTTATGTTATAGAGTATTATCGAAATCATATGAAGAGAATAGATTCATATCTTTTATATATTATATAAACTTGAGAATAATTAGTAATTTTTTCTTTTGATTTACCTGTTTTCTAACTCGGCATTGTGAGCCGACTAATCTCTGCAAAACTACTCTTTTAGGTAGTCCGAAGTCGACTCATGTGAACCTCCGAAGCCACAAGGGGATTAATTTTCTCCTCGTTATATTCGAACCATTAACATTCACTTTTGAAGGCTGGTATTCTTAGCGTGGGTATGCAATTAATATTGTTTATGATTTTATGATTCTAGTTGCATTATATGTGTAGCATATACTTAGATTTTTGGTCTTCTTTGTGTTAAAACATGTAAAAAATTTAGTTTCGCATCGGAATTTAAATAGCATCTAGTTGAGTTATAAAATGGGTCAATGTTTATTAAAATATATGAAAACTAAAAACTCAAATAAGTTTTATATTTCGCTGCATACAATCATGTGTTGGCTCAAAACAAAGATTTACCTATTTGTATATCTTCTATACATATACAAATGTAAAAAGTGTTTACCCATTTTTCCGTCACCAAATTTTTTTTAAGATATAAAAATAGCCTAGATTGTTGTATATGATTTATAGGCATACATACATATCAATGGAATAAAATACTTTTTGAGAAATTTAAATGTTAAAATTTTAGTACGTATTAAACAAAAAAAATGCAATTCTTTCAAACCCATCAATGAATAGCTGGAAACACTTTTTATTTATTTATGATATTTTATGTGCTTTAGTGTTTTTATATTTAGTTGTACAACATGATTTCAGCCCGACAATGAAAAATTCATCAAAAAGTCTTCGGGTAGATTTAAGATGTGATTAGATACTGTTTAATATGTGTTTTGTAAGTAAAAAAATTGTTTACTTTTGTAGTATTTTAAAATATAAAGTTTAAGAGGTTATTTGTTTATTTTTTAAAGTTATAATAAAACTTGTAAATTTATAAATTTACACTTAACTCCATATAATTTATTTAAAATTCAAAACCACTAAATTTTTATTAATTACCTTTACTTTTTTCAAGTTTTTTTCTTCACACATTAGACACATATATTTTTATGTGTTTTTTCTCCATCATATTTCTCCATCACAAATTTTCAATTTTGACCAAATTAAATCAATTTTGACTTTTTATTGACCAATCAGATCGCACGATTTTGCCTACGTGACAAAATTAAGCGTTATGATTGGTCTATTTTTTTAATTCATAAGATTCAATTGGATAAAAAAACTCTGAAATGATGTAATTCTTTTATTATATAAAAGATGTCATATATATTCAGGTCGACTAATTATCAATATTCAAAAATACAATTCTAGGTCTTAAAAAATATAGGATGATGATTTTAAAATGTGGTAAAAATTTGAAAAGAAAAACAATGAAGAATAAAAAAATAAAGGGCCCAAAAAACAATTAAGTTACTTTACCTATCTACTAACAAAATTGTCCTTTTATTTGTTTTTTACTCTGCACCCACGTGACCAAAAAGCCATCGTCTTCCACTCTTCTTCTTTGGGTAACTCATGTTTTACCGGAGCCTGCAACATTTTTTTCTGGCAAAAACATTTTCTAAAACTAGCCCAACATGTTACTGGTCCGTTTAATCATCACAACATGATCTTCATCATGTAAAACCAGGTCATAACACTAAAATATTTGATGCCCCCTAGTCGCTTGATGCCCTGGATCGTCGCCCGCGCTGCCCATAGCCAGGGTTGGCGCTAAAAGGAAGTACTGGAGGTTTTTAACACATGGTCAACCGATGCTCAAGAAGTGAACACCATTGTGGAGGAAGAGGGATACAACTGGATGACCCCCGAAATAAAGTGATTGGAGGAAGGAATATGGTCGGAGGCCCAAATGAGGCTCAAAACCTTCGAATGAAGATAAGCCAATACGTCATTGAAGAAGGGGTTTTGTTCAAAAAGTCATATTTGGTGCCAATGTTAGATGTTTAGGACCACTTCAAGCTAAATATGTAGTTCGTGAAGTGCATGGAGGGGCATGTGGCATGCATTCGGGCCCTAGATCCGTTGTTACAAAGATCATGAGGCAAGAGTATTATTGGCCCTCCATGCACCGGGATACTCGGGAGGAAATTCAGAAGTGTGATTCCTACCAAATACATGCTCTGGTTCCAAAGCTTCTGAAAACATTAATGACGTCAATCATGGCCCTTCGTCGTTCTATCAATGAGGTTTGGATATTTTAGGACCTCTTTCGGAAGCTTCAGGCAAAGTCAAGTTCATCATAGTGGCCATAAATTATTTCACCAAGTGGATTAAAGCAAAAACTGGGGCGGGGGGTTGGGGTGGGGTTTTTTTTGGTGGGGGGGGTTTGGTTTTTTTTTGGGCCAAAACAATGGTTAGGAGGTAAAATACGTTTGTCTGGGAAAAACATTGTATTCAGGGTATAGTCTTGCCGAGGATTAATTGTAAAGAGAACGGCACCGCTGTTGGTCAATGACCCCTTCAAGAGTTGCCTTTTTAGTCTGATTTTTTTTTTTTATTTTATTTTGCTTTTTTTTTTTTTTAGTTTTTTCTTTTTTTTATGTGAGTGAAAATGCTCAGATAAACAGATGAACAAGCGGGCACTCTCGCATGCCAACAGTCTTAGTAGAGAGAGTACTACTATTTGTTGATGCATGGAATGAGAACAAGGCTAGGTCGAGATAGAGTTGGATGGGTAGATGAATTATCGAACGTCCTATGGGAAACCGGACCATGTTGAAGATAAGTAATGGAGAAACACCCTTTAGCCTGGCTTACGGAAGTGAAGCGGTCATCCCTGCAGAAATAGGCATGCCTAAATTTCGGACCTTGTTGTTCAACGAAGGAAAAAATGATGATGAAATCCGCCTAAACCTTGACCTATTACAAGAAAGGAGAGAAGCCGCGGCCATCTGAGAGGCAAAGTAAAAAAGAAGGTCAAAATATTACAACAAGAGGGTCAAGCCCATGGCCTTCAAGGTTGGGGACTTTGTTTACCCAAAGAAGGAGGCAACCATGGTAGAAAATCAAGGTAAGCTAGGTCCCACATTGTAAGGCCCCTACTGTGTAGTAAAAGCTTGTCAAAATGGATCTTATAAGTTGTAGATGATGGATGACCGGGAAGTGCCTCGAACTTGACACACAATCAATCATTCCCCGCATTGTTTTCTATAAACATTGATGTAAACTTGATGTACTTTATTTGTTTCAATATTAATGACAAGCATGATCCTCCTTCGGACTTGAGGAGGGGACAATTTTCCGAACATACATTTCTAGACAAAATATTTGTGTGACTTCATCGGTTTGGCTAGCTACTCGATGATAAAATGTGTAGTCTGTGTATTAAAAAAAGTGCTTCCGCACTGTATCTACCTGTGTTTTACCGGGACGAGTTGGGGGCCGGGTTGAAGGACTAGTCATATGTGTCTAGTTGCGTATTCAATGTTCCATATTCCTATATAAGTGTCTTAAATAACTAAGGAAGAACTAAGTGTACATTCAGACCGGACCGGTTATGTTCCTGGCAGATAAGTTATTATGTGGCTCCTTGTAGTCATTATATACCTGGAGGTTTGTGTTCCCGGCTAGACTAAAATTATTAATGTGGCTCCGTGTAGCATGCCTACTACTGAGAGTTATGTTTCCGGCTAGATAAAATTAAAAGTGCTCCGTATAGTCATATAACAAAAAAAGCGATGCATCAGAAAAATAAAAATGTTATACTATTTTCTTATCATACATTCAGGCAAAAGCGTTGGAAGGTTAAAATCATAACAACTTTTTATTATTTTATTTTTATTGGTTACGGGTAAAACGTTTACGTTCGCAATTGAATACATTTTAGGTCATACCCGGAAGCACCAAAATTTTCTACGCTTCAACAATTACCCAACTTTTTATACCCAATATACATAAAATTACAAAAATATATTAACTATACACATACATATCGGTTTATAGGCACTGAAAAACACACAAAGATATTACAAGTTTGAAAAACACAATTCCTTAAAACCATGGGATGATTCTTACTTTTTGAGGCCAAGACCATAAGACCTCCATGAAACCCTCAAAGTGTTCTTTGACTAGTCCTTATGGTATTTAAGGCTTTTGCTAGTGGTAATGCATACACACTTCTCATTCTTAAGGTGTAAAACACAAAAACCTCTACTCCTCCCCCCTCTTAGCTCACGGCACAACACAAACCAACATCAAATCCACACAAAATTTTACTTATCACATTTACACACCTTCCTACAACATATCTATGATGTCCTAAAGTATTTAGAATGGTTGGTTTATCTTTTCAGTGTTAAGACAAGGAAAAGTTCAAGGTTAAAGGTTTCTATGGAAAACTTGGGTTTGTGGGGAAGTTTTTCTTGATATTTACTTGGGCCTTGCTTGTGTATCATCCTCCTCATCTTCCTAAGGTCTCCTAAGAACCCTAACTTACCATAATATTTACTTTCATTGCACTATATTTTTTTAATTTTGGTTTAGTTAAATCACCATTGGATGCTTTTTAGTCATGTAAAAACATATTTTTGATTGTGTGATTATAATTTGGTTTATATAGCCTTTTCATGTGTTTTGTGCGTTGTAATATTCATGGACATTGATAGAAAAATATGGTATTTGTACATATGTTGGTTTTAATATTAAAAAATTAATGTGGAAACTTGTAATTAAAAGGTTACTTAAGAAAGTTATGATATTAAAGTCATTGCTTAGGACTTGCTAACTTTGGACATTTTGGACAAACTATTAACTAAATGGTCATAATAATTATGTAAGACATATGGTTATAATGGCTTGTGGAAACCTTGTGACTTCTTATTATGTTGAAAAACGTATATTAAAACCAATGTTTATATTTTTGAATCTAAAATTATTATTATAGGGGTGTTTTGGTTCGAAATCCAAGCATGGATTTTATGTTTTACTAAAATAGTAAGTCTCATGACGATTCTAAAAAGGTAAGAAACTCGATAAAAATGATTTTTAAACGAAGGAGATCGTCGATTACAAGTTTTCGATATTTAATATTTTATATTAATAATAATTTTATTAAAGTTATTGGTATCAGGGACTTTATTTTTGGAAAAAATCATAAATAAATAGAACAATTTAATTACGAGGAACGTGCTTTGATAAGAATCGCTAAAAAACGGAGCCTTATAACGATAATAATGCGACTGTTTGCGGGGGGGGGGGGTTTACGATAACTAAAACTATATAAAATAAATTTATAAACTGGTTCTGTCAGTGTTTCCGTGAAACAGTAAAAGTTATCTGTTCACCAGTAGGTTCTTCCAATAATCTTTGATAACTCGTTTTAATTCGAATGCATGGGCCATAAGAAACGTCAAAATGGGGCTTATAACGCGGAACGATAAGTTGAGTCATTTTTACTAAGAGTCATTTTATAAACGTTTTCACTTTTAAAACGGGGGCGATTTCACTATATCGATTAGATGGTGATGGAGCTAATATAGAATTATATGTGGTTTTAGTTTAATCAAAGTGATATATTACTAGGGGAGTTTCATAATGAGGGCTTTTTCTTTCGGGGTGGCGTATCGACGATTCGTTGTTGGATTTACGATTTAATGTGTCCTAGCTCCCCTCATAGCCACTACATCACCTCTTATATTATGTTAGCGTCCCCGCGAACGATAGTATGATTAGCTATATAAAATTATGTATATTACTAGTGCTTAGTACTTATACGACCTATATTTAATTAGGTTGCCTTCGGATTCCTTCGTGACGCATTTTTCTATTGTGATATACTTTGTTGATTACCATTCACTCGAGGTGAGTTCATAGCCCCCTTTTTACTACGTGGTTGTTTACAAAATCTACGGGTGTGGAATTTACATTGCTTGTTTTACTATTGGACACAAGTGTTTTCTAAGTGTTTACAAAGTGTATGCTATCCAGAATTATTGCCTTATTATTAATGCCTAAGTTACCGTATTGCCGTTGTGTGACAGTCCCTTATTTATCATGAACCGTTTAATTTACTATTGTAGTATAGCGCCAGTGTTGTGATTGATCTATCTGGATTGACAATCCCCACCTTTCTTGGGTACACTAGTTTTGAGCGGTGCAATTTAACATTGAAGAGGTGTTAGGTTGTTGGCAAGCTTTCCTATATTCCGATGGGGCACACACAATATAGTTAGGGCTTCTGGAGGTCATGGAGCTTAGTGCAATAATAACGCTTTGGACTACTGAATATGTTCTTAGTGGGTCTACTATTGCAAAAATATTGTGTCCACCTTTTTACCGGGATAATACTTATGGATTTCACTCAACCTTTGTGTTGACTTTTTGCTCTGTAATTTTCATGTCCATAGAGTATGATGATTTGACGGGAGTCGTGACAGTTATCAATGAGTATGGATTTGTGTTTATTATATTTAATGCATAACTTTTCTCATTTTTATAAAAAACTTCTAAGTTCATCTTTTTGGTTTCATGTAGCTTTTGTTTTTAATTAAATATGTTCTTGAAATCTGTTTATGAACTTTTTAAAACATATGGCCGACTCTAATGTGATATAAACTCTTGATATTTTGCCTATGTCATTCGTATGAAATCTTGTCTTAAACGTTCCATTTTATTGGTCGTTTACTATATCTTGATTGTTGTACTTTTGTAGTAGCACCCCATTGGCGTTTGTTACATTACGTGCTACTGATTTTGGGGGTGTTACAGATGGTACCAGAGCCAAGGTTATAGGGAACTGTGTCACTTTTAAAACCTAGTCTATAACCACAAAGTTTAAAGATTTTCTTTCTTTTCATTTTTTAAATACAGAATCCTTCATCGCTATCCGATATCCACACGCGCGTATTCCCTAATCCTCACTTATTTTTCCGATTATCATTATTGCATTATATATAATCTTATATACATAATACTTGGTTTAAACTCGATCCCTTATGTTTACCTTTTGACATATCAGTATCTATTTCTATCGGTCAATTATGTGAATATTGACCATCCTGATTAATTTATGATTATTTATATCATTCTCCATTATTTACCATGTGCCATGACTCTGCATACCTTTAAAATCTCAACGATTGTGTACTTGTGTTGCCAGAATCATGCCGCAGGAGATTTAAGAAGAAATTCTGTTAGGAAGATGTGGAAATGCGTGTGGCCCAAAGCCATTGAGAATATGAAAAAGACAGATCTGATCATACAATGAGTGGTGGATATGGATCAGCAAATACTGATGGAAACTGTCGCACCATGAGAGCATGGATGGTATAAGACATTTATGAATGGCAAGCCTCACTCTTTCAAGGGGACTGAAGGTGTAGTCGGACTGAAACGTTGGTTCGAAAAGATGGAGCAAGTGTTTGAAATTTGCAAATGTGCTGAAGATGACAAAGTGAAGTTTGCTATGTGCACGTTCGAGGGTCGTGCTCTAACCTGGTGGAACGGAAATGTTCAGACTTTGGGACTTGCTAATGCTAATCAGATCCCCTGGAGCAACGTGAAAGCTATGATGACCACTGAATACTGCCCAGCAACTGAAATCCAAAGGATGGAACAAGAGCTTTGGACTCTGACTCTGAAAGGAGATGATATTGAAGCTTACAACAATCGTTTCCACGAACTGGCCTTGATGTGTCATGAATTGGTGCCTACTGAAAAGAAGAAGATTGAAAGGTATATTCGTGGGTTTCCTGAAAGAATCAAAGGAAATATCACTTCTTCAAAGCCTGCAACTCTGCATGATGCCATCATCATGGCCCATGAACTGATCGAGCAAGCAGTTCATGGTAGGGCTGCAAGAATTGGTGAAAGCAATAAGAAGAAATGGGAAGACAACCAGAGAAACAACAACAACAATAACCATAACTACAACAACAACCACAACAACAACAATAACCGTAACCGAAACAACAATCATCACCAACAACAAAACAAGATGACTCAAAATTCTGCTCAACCCTAAATTTAATTTTATCGCGTTCTAACTCTAACCGAATACATCAATATGATTCTAATTAAACCCTAAACACTTCTAATTAAGTTTAACATCATTAATTTACAGATTTTAAGAAATTATAATTTATCCATCACTTTATTGTTACATGAATTAAAAAGAAAATTAAAACAATTAAAGTTTTTAAACATACATTGATCCTTAATTCTTGAAACCTCAAATCACCAATTTGATCTTGAATAAAAAAATCTTTTTTTTCTTTCTTTCTTGGTTCGACTGGTTTATAAAAAAATAGGGGTGACGGGTTTGTATTTATAGTGAAAGGAAAGAGATTTAGATAATTACTTAATTAGAGTTATAGTTGGACTAAAATTTGTTTTTCCTTCCACCTTTTTCTCCCATATCCGGCCAAACAAACATCCCTTTATATATTTTTTTAATTTTTTTTATTTATTATTATTTACACAAAAAACCCTTTAATTTTGTTATTTTTATAAAACCTTTTATTTATTTAGACATCCTTCTAAATAAAA
>BQNB010200714.1:0-10968 GCA_026074375.1 Tanacetum coccineum
CGGCGTAACACCATATCTAGTTACGCTGTAACCATGACTTTGGAAGGAAATCTTACCATAGATAGAGTTATGACGTAACACCCTACATGGTTACTCCATAACCATGAAGATCTACAAATATGGAAGGAAGATCACGTACTTATGGAACTTATTTGAAGGTTGCGGCATAACACCATAACTGGTTACGCCGTAACAACTGCTTAAATACGGAATGCCATGTAAGAAGGTCACGGCGTAACATATTTATAAGTTACGCCATAACAGGTTCGATACCTATAAATAGAGGCTTCATTCAAGCTATTCCGACATCACTTCCTCCACAACCAATTGGGGAGGCGACAAAGGCTTCCAAACTTCAAAGAATTCCACCTGAAGTCCAAGGGAGATCACACTTTACTTACTTTTTGTATTTAATCTTTCAAATACGAATATTGTAAGAATTATGAGCATTCAATCTATGATTACTTTTATTTCTTGCTGTGTTTCCATTACCATGAGAGGCTAAGCACTAAAAGTGCTGGCCTAGTTATGTAGTTACTTTTGTTATGATTGTTTAATGTTAGATTATGGTTTCGTTAGATATTCCTTGACTAGCGTGTAACCCTAGGTTTTGGTAGTACGGGTGGTTTGGACCTGGCTTGCCCCATTATTAGATTATCTAGTCAATATGGGATCCATCAGGTACTAGGTAGGATCTATGACTCCGACCCCTAGCGTAGGAACTAACCGGTCTCCGCACTTATCACTAAATATACTTAAAAAGTACAGGAACTCTTTCAGAGAGGGTTAATAATCTGTACAGGTTATTAGATCGGTTTTAGGAATAGTTAGGATTAATCACTACAACCTGGATATCCTACCTCCTATACGATTTGGACTGTGTCGGAATCGCGGGAAGTATATGATATACTATATATGCTTATTCAAGTCTATCGACCTTAGAAACCACTAATGAAACCATAGTTTAACATTGCACAGGAAAACATTTTCATAACAGTAGTAATGAAGTAACTAGGTTAGCACGTTTTCTCTCCTGATATCTCCAACTCTTTTATTGTCAGTATTTAATTTTGTTGTTATATTTAATTCCTTTCAATTCAAATCAAAAACCATTTTCTTAACGTGACATTTCAAATTAAAACTAATTACAACTTAGCTCTTGGGACGACCTCGGATTTACCATTCTATACTACCCACGATCGGGTTCTCTGCCTGTTAGTGCGTTGTCAGGTAGATCGAGTTTTATAAATTTAAAACAAGATAAAAATGTATTTCAAAATAAAATACGCATCAGTGAAGCATCACAATAAACCACAAAATTCTCACTACCTTCGGGTAAAGCCAGTACCGATGCACTACATAACTTTTGCTTAAGCGACTGGAAAGCAACTTCATCCTTTTCTCCCCGATCAAACTTCATGCCCTTTTGCGTCAATTTTGTCATAGGTTTTGCGATTTTAGAGAAACCTTTGATAAATCATCAGTAATAACCGGCAAGGCCTAAATTGACGAATCTCGGGGGTTTTGGTGTCTTGGGTGCGCCCAATCCTTGATTGACTCGATCTTAGCAGGATAAACGTGAATACCTTCGCTATCAATCACGTGACCGAGAAATTGCACCTTTGAAAGCCAAAATTTATACTTCGAAAACTTGGCGTATAATTCATCCTTCTTAAGTAGTTCTAAGATCAACTTAAGGCGTTCTTCATGATCTTCCTTGCTCTTGGAATAGATTAGAATTTCATCGATAAAGACGATCACAAATTTATCTAGATACAGCTTGCACACCAGATTCATCAGATCCATGAATATCGTCGGTACGTTGGTCAATCCAAAAGGCATTACTTGGAACTCGTAGTGACCATAGCGAGTCCTAAACGCCGTCTTTGGAATGTCTTCCTCTCGAACTCTGAGTTGGTGATAACCGGATCTCATGTCGATCTTAAAGTAGACACTAGACGATTAAAACTGATCAAACAGGTCATCGATTCTCGGAAGTGGGTATCGGTTCTTCACAGTAAGTTTGTTTAGTTCACGGTAGTCGATACACATTGATGTGTGTTTTCCAAGCTTTAAATTTATTATAACTAGAAATACCAATTTTAAATAAAAACACAACACTAGGGAAGTATACCCATTCGTGTATAATATAACTTTAGGTAAGTCCAGGTCGTTCCACGAGAATTGAAGTTTTCATAGTCTGTAATTAAGGTGCTAAGGTTAATAAGATTGTCACGGATCAAATTAACCAAATCTTGCATATATCGAATATTGTAAAGAAAGCAATAAAAGGATGATTCAAGCAAATGATTAAAGTATGTTTGTTTAGGCAATGATCACTAAGACAATGTAGTGTTTAGGATAATGTTTATAAGTTTAAAGAATAAAGATTTCACAAGTTACAAATCCTTTCGGCCTTTAAATATAACAAGTGATTATATCGATTAATAACAACAAATCCTTTCGGCCTTTATAAGTTATTATAACCAATATATTAAGTGGAATGATTAAACACATATATAAAAGTGTTGTCCCAGTTGTAGGATACCTCTTGTTGGATCCCACTTCAACAGATCAAATTCCTTAAGCTTGTTTAAGGTTTAGTTATATTAGATAAATCTAACACAACTATAGTAGAAACTTTGTTTGAATGTATTAAAGATTATGCAGAATCTAATCTTTAATATTAGAAGAATTCTTAATGAAACAGTAACACAAGATCACAATTTCAACAAACAATAAAAGCTCTAATATTATTAAGAATAATACGAATACTCTTATAGTATTAGGGTTACAAAACCTTGAAGCTATGAATAACACTTATCAAATTGTAAAAACATATTAAACTCTATACCCTAGGACCTCCTTTTATACACCAAGGAGTCCTAGTCGATTTACAATATATTCCTAAGACTTAGAATATTCTCTATGATCTATTCTATAAATAACTAATACTTATCACGTAAGTAATCTTGATCTCCAAATAATTTTTATTCTTTCTTTTGTCTTTATCCTTTCTCTGACAGTAAAAACTCTTTCAGCAGTCTTAATCTTTAGCTTGCTTAGTAATTATTCACCAGCAGCATTAACTGTGGCACAATCAGTAGTAACTACTTAATATATTTTCTTCAATCTTCACTAGCAGTACTAACTTTACACTAGCAGTACTAACTTTATACTAGTACTAATATATACTAACAGTAGTAATTGTGAACTAGCAGTACTAACTTTATATTAGCAGCACTAACTAACTTGTATATTTTTCTTTAAAATTTAGATGTACAACATAACTTTAGACTTAGCTGCAGTAATACAAACCTGAGTAGTGTAACTCTAAGATCATCAAGAAGTCTTTTAATCCTAACAAAAAGATGGTCTATATTCTTGTATAAAATATGTTTTACCAATTTAATAAACACATATCCAAACGCTCCATATCCAAGATCACATATTGCCCAAACAAACACAAGTGATACTCCATGATCAAAAGAATTTACAAAAACACATTAATGAACTCAAACAATTCAATAATAGGTCAATATTCAAGATAAACAAGATCTAGACAAATTCAAAGAGCAAATAATTTGATGATTTCACAAGTTTTCCCAATGAAAACTTTATTATATTCAAAGCAAACCCGGAAACTATGAACAATTCTGTCACAATCGCTTATAGATTCAAATTACACTTCAATACTACTTCCTTGGATGGATTAAAATCTAGATATTGATGGTGGAGAGTGGTGGTAGTCGATGGCGGTGATGGTGGTTTGAAGGGGTGTTTGGATCCTTGGTTTGTCAAGCCAAGATCACCAAAAATCCCTATTTTAAGTGTTTTAAACGAATGAGATTTATTTGTGTGTGAGTGTATGAAATAATAGAGCCAAGGAGGGTATTTATAGGATTTTCAGGGGCCAAAAACCGCCGCACAAACTTATTTGTGCGTTGCACTTCGGGAGTTAATGCTATCTTCATTTACATGCCTTTAATTTTCCCTCAGACTCAAAAGTGCGCCGCACTTTCGGTAAAGCTGCCACACTTTTTGTGTTTTCAGCACTTGGCCTTTTTTCAAGGTTGTAGATAATTGAATTCTCTTTGCGTGGTCGCTTGAACCAACTAAAACAGAGTTCGTAAGACCGAGTTATGGCCAAAACAGTGGACAGGTGTCGGGAAGCATTCAACTTGAGTTTACTTTTTCGTTTAAGCTTCAATTCTTCGTGTAATCTCCTATATTCTTCCACGACACGTACATAGAACATATAATAGCAAATATACTTGATTAAGTACCGAAAGTTCATGAGAAATGATCAAATATATATAAATAACGCCGCCGAAAACATGTATAATTAAGGCGTTATCAATTGCTCAGTTACTTCACTCGAGAAAGCTGAAAAATTAAATCAAAATTATAGTTTAGAAACTGAACTGAAGATAAAACAAATCAGTTTTATTTAGTTCTTGGTGAGACATATGTGATTGCTCAATTACTTTACTTAATTAAGCTAAAGGTTATGTGCAAGAACTGAACTGACCTTTGTAACATATAAAATTTGTTCAGTTTCTAATAAAATACTGATCCTTTAGTTTTCTTCAGTTAGTACTGAAGGTTCAGGTTTTGGATCAATGTTCAGTATACCTAGTTCAACAATCAATCTTTTGAATTTTGGTTCATCTAGAGGCTTGGTGAAGATATTAGCAAGTTGATATTGAGTGGGAATAAAATGTAATTCAATGTCCCTTTTTAGAATATAATCTCTGATAAAGTGATATCTGATATCAATATGCTTTGTTCTTGAGGGCAGAGCTGGATTGTTTGAGATTGCAATAGCACTTGTTATCACAAAATATGGATACCTTTTCATATTAGATATCATAGTCAGTGAGTTGACTCTTTATCCATAATGTGTTGACATAACATCCGGTAGTAGCTACATATTAAACATCAACTGATGACATATCTATAGATTGCTGCTTTTTAGCACTCCAGCACATAAGTTTTCCTCCTAGAAACTGACAAGCACCTGAAATGATTTTCTTTTTAGATACCTAAAAATTTTCTTGACAGCAATAAGGTGGGATTCCTTAAGATTTGCTTGATATCTTGCATGGAGACAAGATGAGAATTGAATGTCAGGTCTGCTAGAAGTTAAGTATATTAGTGATCCAATCATACCTCTGCATTGAGTCTCATTTATAGCTTTGTCATTGAGATCAGGTCCTAACTTGTTAGGGAGTACAATTGGAGTTTTCATTGATGAACCATTTATGTCATACTTTTTAGCAGATCCTTGACATATATTTCTTGGTTGATTGAAATGCCTCTTTCAGATTGTTTAATCTGAAATCCAAGGAAATAGGTGAGGACACCTATTATGCTCATTTTGCATCTTTGAGACATCAATTTAGCAAACTATTTGCATAATTTTGTGTTAGTGGACCTAGGGATAATGTCATCAACATAGATTTGCACCAAAATCACATCCGTTTAAATTTTGTATATAGATAGAGTGTTATCTATCTTGCCTCTTATAAACTTGTGTTCATGTGAGATAGGTTGAGAGAGTTTCATACCATGCTCTTGGAGATTGTTTAAGTCTATAAAGAGCTTTGTCCGATTTGCACACATGGTTGGGAAACTCACTGCTCTCAAAACCTGGAGGTTGTTTGACATAAACTTCTTCTCTTAGTTTATCATTGAGGAATACACTTTTAACATCCATGTGATAAACTATGAAGTTCATGTAAGTGGCAAAGGAAAGAAAGATCTTAATTGCTTCAAGTCTTGCAACAGGAGCATAGGTTTTATAATAAATTATACCTCCATGCTGATTGATGATTAGATCAAGCATCTTTGCCTTATGATTACAATGCCAGATTGTTGGGATTAAAAGCCTTCTTGAAGTTACTACTGCTAAGGTTTGTATTACTGCTGCTAAGCAAACATTAGTATTGTTCATTAACTTTAATGAAAAATATGCTAAGTAGTTAGTGCTGCTAGTATAAAGTTAGTAATGGTAGTTCACAGTTACTACTGCTAGTATATATTAGTACTGCTAGTAAAAGTTAATGTTGTTGGTGTATAAATTACTACTGCTAGTGTTTAGAGTTAATGCTGCTGGTACAAAGTTACAACTGCTCAAAGATTAAGTCTGCTAAAAGAGTTTCTACTGTCAGAAGAGAATGGATAAGACAGAAGAAAGGATAAAGATTGATTGGAGATCAAGATTACTTACGTGATAAGTATTAGTTATTTATAGAATAGATCATAGAGAATATTCTAAGTTTTAGGAATATATTGTAAATCGACTAGGACTCCTTGGTGTATAAAAGGAGGTCCTAGAGCATAGAGTTTGACATCTAGATCTTTATGTTTTGATATTGATATAGCATTAATGGTTTTGTAACCCTAATACAAGTTTAGAAGTATTTCGTAATGTAATATATTGACAGCTTTGTAGTGTTAATCAGATGTGTTACATTAGAATTACTGTTCTAATGCATAATCTTCGTAATTATCAAAGTTTAAGATTCCCATAATCTTTGACAATATTTTACAAAGTTACTATCATAGTTTGTATAAGGTAATTAAACTTGCAAACTAAACCTTACACTAAGCTGAATGAATTCAAGATCAATTCAAAGTGGGATCAACTAAGTATGTATCAGAGCCTTGATGAGAAGTGCTATTGTAATCTAGTAAAATAAAACTGTTTTTTCACACAAGTCTTTTTACACAAAGGAAAAGGATCAAGACACAACACATATGGGAGGCTGCATCAAAAGGCCTACAGCAGCAAACCTGGAGAATTGAGCTTATTGAGATGAGGATGGAGCCGTACATGCCAATGATAGATTATTCTCTAAAGGGAAGCATAAGAGACTAGGTAATAGCACCCCAACACCAACCAGTTGTGAAGTGTTTGATGACTTAAACAATTAGCTCCTGCCCAACTGCTGAATAAAAGGCATCTAAGGTGAGGTCTAGATAAAATGGCATGAATCACTATCGATTGATGGGTATCCCTCTAATGAACATCAACTGAAGTTTAACTCCATCAAAGATGCCAAGTCATTGCTGTAGGCTGTTAAGAAGAGGTTTAGAGGGAATGCTGCTACTAAAAAGACTTGGAGGAATCTTCTAAAGCAGCAGTATGAAAATTTTACTACATCAAGCTCAGAGGTGTTAGATAAAACCTTTGATAGACTTCAAAAGCTTATTAGTCAGTTGGAGATTCATGGTGAAAGTATCTCATAAGAAGATGTGAATCAGAAGTTGTTAGGATTATGAAAAAGACACGGTCACCCCCGTGTATCATTAGTATAGCATAGCTCGTAGTCAGAAAGAATCATTTGTATATATACCCCTTCCCACACATGGGAAGGGGTTGGTTGTTTTCATTTCATGAAAAATATCACTTGCCCTTTCTCTCTAAAAAGACATTTTCTCTCTAAGTCAAATTAGCCAACCCATCATCCATTACTTGTGTTATGATCTCTTGTAGTATACTACATGTTGCATGCCAAATGAACCACTTGTAGATACTTTTAAAAGATATCTTCCCCCTCAAAAATAGATTAGAGTGAAAACTTAGAGTGGGAGTTTGTTGAGCACACAATTTAGAAAGATTTTGAATATTTTTTTGAAAATATCTTGAAAAATTGTGCTCAACAAGAAAGATTTTGAATATTTCTTTTGAAAATATCTATGGGCCGACTTGGGCCAAACCTAAACAACACGTGGGCTTTAAGCCCGTAACTTAGGCCCAATTAGCTCAAACAATTCACGTACACTAATACTTTCCTATACAAGACTCGAGAATAAATAAAGACCATCACTTTACTAAAAACAAGGCTAACAATTACAAAACGATTCATATTTGGTAATATTTATATATACGACTCTTAGAAGTAACACACATTTGTTGTGCATTTAGTAATTTATATTTTTAATGAATTTATTGGTCCTTAGACATTCAAACATGTTAACGACTAAATTTGTGTTCCTTTCGAAGTAACAGGCGAATGACTGATTATAGAGACAACCACAATTTTTCAAAACTTTTCCTTCAGTAAATTGATTACGCATGTGTTCCCTTTTAGGTAAAAGCAAACATTATTTTAAGTTTTTTTATGTTATTAGTACCAGTAAGAAACTAATTGTGTAATTTTATGATTTTTTTTCTTTTTTAATTTACTAGTTTTTAACGACATGCTTACACGAGGTTGTTAGATAATTTTTTTAATAAAATTATGTAAAATATTTTATACTTATATACTTATAATACCCGTGTATGCGTGGTTTTTACATAAATTTATCATTATGTATTAATATCGATTAGTATTTTGCATATATTTTTGTTGGATGAAATATTTGATTTTGTTTAACTAACATGGTATTGAAGTTGATGTTGTTTAAATTTAAGTATTGATATAATGTTATAGACATTATGCATGTTTAAATCACATACTAACCCTTAAAACGTTTTTCAGGTATCCTTATTTAAAATTTAAATAGAAATTATATGTGTAGTTGCTATATGTACAATTTCATGTATTTATTTTTGTCGGACATTAATCCGTAAGGCCGTGCCTTCAGTTTGATATTTATATTTACTGCTAATAACAATTTTAGTTGTATTTAATCTTTAAATTTTTGTACGTGTGAGTTAAACTTATAAAGAAGAATAACATGAGTATGAGTAAAAAATATATTGTAGTGGATCTCCTTACTTAGTCTCATAAATAAAAAGAGCGACTCAGATGTACAATCTCGTGTGTTCATTTACATATCAGAGTAACTCGTACTTTTATTTTGATAGTTATTATACGTGGCTAATAATATTTTTTAATATCAACAATGTATATGTATTAAAAAACTATATATAAACTATAGCACATATTTATTAAATTTATATAGTTATAAAAGACATGAAAACTAATAAGTTAACTTAATTGCTTATAATTTATTTAAAATTGAACGACCCAAATATTCTTAATTACTTATGTTTTTCTTAGTTTTCTTAATATAAAATGAATACATGTATTTTTATACATATTCATTTTGTTGGATGAAATTTAATGAGTTTGACCAAACTGAAGTTAATTTTGAACTTTATCTTATACGAGGCGTTCATACCCGTGCGATGCACCAGGCTTGTTTTCTGAGAAAAATTGATTTTTTACTTATGTGAAGCATCGTATAAAAAATGAATTCTAAAACGTATCTTGGCATTTTTAACATTGTAATAAAAATCAAAACATTAAGAAGTTTCACCCTTCAAAACTATTAAACTACTATAACCTATTTATACATAAAAATTTGAAATATAAAAAGAATTATCGAGTCTTATTTGTGGTTATCCATCCTCGTTATATCCTCTTATCATTAACACTTAACATGCCATCGTTCAAAAAGAAATATAAAAAGCAACTAATTAATGTGAATAGCCGAATGAATTGGAATCAAAAGGGTGTGAGAAAAATGAATTTAATTAGTTTATCATAAAAACTCAACTTGTTTAGATAGCCAACATTTATTCATAAACATAATTGCTGATAGAGAGAATCTACACATATTCAAGTGACCTCTTTATTTACTTTTTTTTATCCTAGGCTTCAAAAAGAAGACCAATGTTTATATATATAAACTTGTGCAATATCATATATGCATTGAAAGTTAAAACATATACATGTATAAATTATAAGGTGTCTAATTTTTAACTTATAACATTACTTGTAAAGAGTTTCTAACATTGATAAAGAATGAATCTGAATCCGGAGGAACATGTAGAAAATAGATGGCACAATCTACACTCAACCCACTCAAACTCACTGATATATATGTGAAAGTGATAGAGTACAGAAGGAGAATACATTTATTCATATAATAGAAGGCCTATATATAGCCTTACGTGGGAACATAAAAAAACTAATAAAATGTTATTCTATCCTAAAGAACATGTACTACTACTGACTCATTCTCCTCATGTATCCACAGAATTTGGTCAAACTATACTACCAATTCAAGCTATCAGTTACATATCTACACTCCATGCATACGTAAAATATAAACCACAAAGACATATTAACTTAATCTGCTATAGCCATGCATGTGTGAACCCATAAATAATTAATCCAACAGAACATACATCTAACCTCCATCTCTCAATGATATTTTGAGCCCAGAAGCGTTGTTAGATCGTAAAACCGATATAAGTTGTGGGTCTATGTGCTCTCTAAACCTAGCCAATTTTCGACCATTTCGTTCATTTTCTTGCAACTCTGGATACGGAGGATAGTGAGTTACTCGTGAAATTGAGTCGCTTTGTTCATCCATTAGTAACTTACTAAACACATTTCTTGGTTGCAAGTTCATTTCATTTATTAGTAACTAAAGAATCTCACATGCCATCATTTTCACTGATGTCATGTAATCATTAAAAATACCCCTACATACAAAAAACATGGCATCTTTTAATATAACATGTGAACAAAATATAAATATTCAAGAATGATTAGATTTTGGTTTACTCGTGTATGACTTAAATAGTTTATTTTAACTACCAAGTCAGGCTTATTGATTTCTTTATGTTTTGCAAACACAAAAGCTTGGGAGGTGGACACATTAAGAGGACATGTAAACAATGTTTCATGCGTTATGTTCCAGACCAAACAGGATATAATTGTTTCCAACTTGGAAGACAAAAGCATTCATGTTTGGGACACGACCAAACGTAGTGGTATTCATACATTCTGAAGAGAGCATAACCGATTTTGGATTCTTGCATGTCAGCTTAAACCATTAAGCACACCCAAAACCACTAAGCACGCCACAAACTACCAGCCAGAGGTTGGCGGCAATTAGGGTAATGGCGGTGGCAGTGAAGGGCATAGGTTAATGATGGTGGGTAGCAAGGAAATGTTGTATCAGGTGTGTGTGTGTGTATGTGTGTGTGTGTGTGTATGTTTA
>BQNB010200716.1:0-10968 GCA_026074375.1 Tanacetum coccineum
GGTAACGTTCCTACCCAAATGTGATTGGTTTGTTGTTTTGCATGTTAGCCTGTATGATAGCTCGTTTATTTCCATGCAGTGTTTTCTTTTATCACAGTAATGGTTGGATAAATTTTAATTCGTGTCTTAAACCTATGACTCTCACCAACCATTGTGTTGACGTTTTAAGCATCATTTTCAGGTGAGCTTAATGGTGCTAAGATAGAGCGAAGTGGCTAGAAGAGACCGTAGGATGCTTGGAGTTATTTATGCTTTCTGTTTGAATAAATGCGTTTGCATGAATTGTTTGGATTATGTTTTTGCATGTCATTTATTAACGAGACCTCTTTCTCATTAATAAAGACACCATTAGGTTTTGGGTATTGTTATGACACTTTGTGTCTTTGCTTTACTTTAGTATTTATTTTAGTAGTCTCTATATAGACACCATGTGTTGTGATGATATCCATTCTTGTTTACGCCTCGCATTTCTGCCTTGGCGGGGTGTGACATGTTATGCCGTAAACTGCCTTGAACTCTTTACTTTAGTGCATTTCATGTCCAAATCCCTCGTCTTTTGCTAAAATGCTCACTTGGTCCCTGAAAACTAAATATAAGCAATTAAGTAACGTTTTCAAACATTTACAACATAATTATAAGCATTTTTATAGGGAATTTAATATCAAAATGTATTAACTATTTGATGTTATCGGCACCCGTGGGTAGTGGGTAATGGGTAATGGGCATGGGTACTTCAAACCCGTCACCCACACCCACGATATTTTTTTTTACCCGTCACCCGCCTGTCACCCGTCGATGGGTAAATTTTTTTACCCATGCCCATGTTCGTGGGTACCCATTGCCCACGGGTAAACCCGTGGGTTTGTGAAACGTGACATTTACACATATGTTTCCAAATGTTTTGAAAATCAAATTTAATAAGAAGGTGCATAACTTAGTACATATTGATAAATATGAGCATAATTAGTCAACTATCCACTAATTATATATTACTAATAACATTAATACAAAAAAACTATAAAATCCTACTTCTATGACTCATGAATTATTGCCTAAGACTAGTAGTTAATTACGCATTAAAATCGCAAGACGAAGTATAAACGAACTTGGCTTGATAATTGAGATATCTAGTATATATTTTGATACTTGCATGATTCATATTATTATTATAGTCTTGGAGCTTAAAAATGACGTATGTGACAATTTAAAATATCTACTAATAACTTGATAAATATTTAATTAATATAATGAATGCCAGTTTAATAAAAAACATTTTCATGAGTATTAAAAGGTATAACCGCGGGTATTTTAAATGGGTGTGGTGAGTTTACCCACGATGGGTATACATTACTCGCCACCCACCCACCACCCGCTGATGGGTTTGTTTTTTCACCCACGACCCACCCATGGGTAAAAAAATGATGGGGTTACCCACCCATCACGGTGTGGGTACCCATGGGTTATGGGTTTTTTCTTGCCCGTTGCCATCCCTACCTTTATCAACTTCAATTGATCAAGATACACCGTCTGCTAGTACTTACTAACAACTCATGAAACACAATCTCCAGTCATTCATCCATGTGTTGAAGAACAGATACAAGAAATGGAAAGTGCACAGCTTCATAATAATCCCTTCCAAATTATCTCCACTCCAGAACCAAGCTATAAAGAATCATCTTCAAAGGTTGTCATTCCATCAAACTTGCATCCAGCCAACCAACCATTTGAAAATCTCAGCAAATGGACAAAGAATCACCCGTTGAATAATGTAATTGGCAATCCTTCTTGACCTGTCTCAACAAGATGTCAACCACAAACCGATGCCATGTGGTGCTATTTTGATGCTTTCCTCACTTCAGTCGAACCAAAGAACTACAAAGAAGCATTGAAAGAATCTTGCTAGATTGAAGCCATGCAGAAAGAAATTCATGAATTTGAATAACTGCAAGTATGGGAGCTAGTACCTCATCCAGGTCATATCATGCTAATTAACCTGAAGTGGATCTTCAAGGTTAAGTTAGATGAATTTTGGGGCGTATTAAAAAACAAGGCTAGGTTGGTAGCTAAGGGTTCTCGTTAGGAGAAAGGAATTGATTTTGAAGAACCATTCGCACCAGTTACACGAAAAGAGGCCATTAGAATCTTCGTTGCAAATACCACCCACAAGAATATAAGAGTCTACCAAATGGATGTCAAGACTGTATTATTGAACGATGTACTACAAGAAGATGTCTATGTTAGTCAACCAGAGGGGTTCGTAGATCAAGATCATCCCAACCACATGTACAGGCTGAAGAAGGCTCTCTAATGCTTAAAATAGGCTCCATGTGCTTGGTATGATCTAGTGTCAAAGTTTCTACTTTCCCAAGAGTTCTCAAAAGGTGTTGTCGATCCTACACTGTTTACGAGGAGTGAAGGAAAAGATATCCTACTTGTATAAATTCACGTAAATGATATTATTTTTGCTTCTACTGATCCTGCTCTTTGTGACACCTCTGATGATATAATGAGTTCAAAATTTAAGATGTCAATGATGGGCAAAATGTCTTTCTTTCTTAGATTATAAATTTCTAAAAGTCCTAGAGGCATCTTTATCAACCAATCAAAATATGCTCTCGTAATACTTAAAAAATACGATATGGAATCTAGTGACCCGGTTGATACTCCAATGGTGGCGAGAACCAAACTGGATGAAGATCTAAAAGGGAGACCAGTTAACCCTACTTGTTATCGTGTTATGGTCGGCTCCCTCATGTATCTTACATCTAGTAGACCCGACCTAGTATTTACAGTATCCATGTGTGCCCGGTATCGGGCAAAGCCTACCGAAAAGCACTTACATGCGGTAAAAAAACTCTTTTGATACTTGAAAGGAACCATCAATATAGGTATTTGGTATCCGAAAGACACCATTATTGTACATACATCTTATGCAGATGCTGATCATGCCGGGTGTCAAGACACTAGAAGAAGTGCCTCTGGCAGTGCATAATTCTTGGGTGACAGATTAGTCAGCTGGTCTTCAAAGAAAAAGAAAAGCACTACTATCTTAACTACAGAGGCGGAATACATAGTCATATCCGAATGTTGTGCCCAAATCTTATAGATGCGATCACAGCTGACAGACTATTGGTTTACATTCAATAAAATCCCTCTCTATTGTGATAACAAAAGTGTTATTGCTCTCCGCTGCAACAATGTCCAGCACTCAAGATCCAAGCACATCGATGTCAGATATCATTTTATCAAAGAGCAAGTGGAGAACGGTGTGGTTGAGCTCTATTTTGTCAAGACGGAATATCAGCTGGCAAACATCTTCACCAAAGCATTGGCCTAGGAAAGATTTGAATTTCTACTCAGCCGGCTTAGAATGAAGAGCATGTCTTCGGAAATATTGAAAAGTCTTGCAGAATATGACGAAGAGTAATGGTTGAATCTCTTCATGTATCCTATGTAAATTATTAAACTTAGAAAAAAACAAAAAGATTTTTCATTTTTAGAAAACTTTTATAAAAAGAAAATAGAAAAATATGAAATCACAAAAACCAAATAAAATATTATAAAATCAAAAAATACAAAAATACGGATCATGACATGTCTTCTGAAATTAAAAATATTTACGACCTTAGAAATGTCATTCAATAATGACACGGGGCTGTAAATAAGTTCAAGCAGAAGTTATAAATGTTTTCAAAACATGTCGATGGTGTACAATTATTTTAGATTGTAACCCGATCATTATCTTAAAGGCAAGTATATTGTCAAAAAGATAACTTGACCTCTCAACGGGAAATTAAATTTTCTCGGGCATGAACTACTTTATGTTCATGCAAAAGGCTTGTGTACACTTTGCTACACAACCCGTGCTCTCTCAATAAAATAAGTGTACATGTCAATGCATTTATTTTTCAAAAGAAGAGAAATCTTCTTTCAGAAGGTGAAAAGTGTTGTCTTTCAAAAAGAATCAGTGTTTCCAGTAATCAGAAAAAAGTTTTAAAAGATAATTCGACCACTCAAACAAAGACTACATCTCTTTAAATAGAAAACGGGTCTTCGTTTAAGGGGGAGAAAGTGCTAACAAATAATATTTTAAAACGGTCTTTCAAAACAAATCACGGAATAAAAGAATAAGTTTTTGATAATGACGGATCAATATTTAAAGGGGAGTTAATTTATATTAACTTCAAGGGCTTTAGATGTCATTAGTTTCAAACTTTAGGTACTGGAATGCAGAGTGTAAATGCTTTTAAGCTACGAACTAAAGGACCAAAGTTGCCAAAACCCATATGTAGTATATGCCTTAAGAAAGTTTGCAAATGGTAATGCAAACCACATGAAAATCCAGGGACTACTTTTTCCAATTTTGAAAATTTCAAAATATAACAAAAGATAGGGCGGTTTTGCTTGGCTTATTTTTCTACAAAAACATTTCACTCCACATACTCAAACCACTCGTCTCTTTTATCAAGAAACAAGAAACATTTTCAAACCAAAAGGTAAAGCTATAAATATGTTCTCTATCATCCAAACAAAGTAAGGTTTAAAAGAATCAGCTTGTTTCACCGTTATTCACTCGAAATCAAGGATTTTTGAATTAGGGTTCATAAAAAAATTAGGTTTGGGCATGATTAACCATAGGGCTTTTGATCCTTAGGGTATTCATAGGCTAGTGTTAGTTCAGTTTAGCTTGAAACAAATCCATGTGTATGCTAGGATTGATTTTAGATGCATATTTATGCGAAAATTGTGTAGGGTGTTCTTACATTATTGGTTTTGTGATTTAGATGCCTCTTGTAGTCTCTTGATGTGTTTGAAACACTCATTAGTTATCTTGAATCATAAAAGTTAGGTTTTGATTGCTATGAGTGATTTTCCATGCGTGCTCGATCAAAAATACCAAAGGAGGTGTTTGTGTCTGTAGGTTTGTTCTTCTAAATGCTAAGTGTAGCCTCTTAATGCATTAGCTTTACTTGTTTGCATGTTAAAGTCACAAAATGAATGTGTTTGAGTCATTTTATGCTGCAGTTTGATGCTTTCTAAGTAGGTTTGAAAGTCTAAGTGTTCTTGCGGCTTGAGTAGCAATATTTCACTAGTATATGCCCATTTGAATCAGGTTTAGAATGTTTGAACTCAAAAACAAGGTAATTTTAAAGTAAAAGTTGCAATATAGGCTTAAGAGGTTTTTGGATTTAGGTTTAAAGACTCAAATGGATTCTTGTTGTTGATTGAAAAGATCTTGTATTTCTGCCATGATAAAATTTGTTATGTGCGTAACTGAATTCTTAAAAATAAGGAACTTTTGTGTGTCAAGCGTTTGACCATTCTGTGAAAGCGGGTTGATGGTCATTATCTCGTGGTTTGATCTTAGTCATCTTGCAGTTTGATGCCATCATCTCGCGGTTTGATCCCTTAGGCCAGTGATTTAACAGATGGTATTCCCGTGATTTGATCCCCTAAGGGAAGCGGTTTGACAAGAAAAAAATCCAGCATTTTGACTATTGAGTCCCGCGGTTTGAGCTCACTCATCTCGTGGTTTGATCCTATAATTTAGGCGGTTTGACTCAGTGAACCCGCGGTTTGATCCCACACATACATCGATTAGATAATCAATACCTCGCGGTTTGACTCCATATGTATCGCGGTTGGACAGTCATATCCCCGCGATTTGAAAGCTAAAACCCCCGCGGTTTGAGATCCAATTCTCGCGGTTTGAGCACACTCAACTCGCGGTTTAACTCATCTAGTCCAGTAGTTTGATAATCATTTGTCAGGTGGTTTGACCAGATTGACCTCGCGGGTTGACTCACTTAGACCCGTTGTTTGACACATCTTGTCCTCGCGGTTTGACATCTATGACCCCGCGATTTGACAAAATTTTCTAGCAGTTTGACAGATTTTATCCCCGCGATTTGATCACTTATATCCCGCGGTTTGACAGGTCAATTCTAGCGGTTTGATCACATTAATCAAGCGATTTAATTGAAGTTGACAGGTTTGACCAATTCAATGACCATTTGATCATGGACTATGACCATTGACTGTTGACTTTGACCTTTGACCAAAATTTAACTTTAACAATGTGAAATTTAAATAGATCAAACAAATCATAATCAAACAATCTTCACTTACACACAAAGGATAATCAATCAATTATATGCCTTAATTGTCATATATATATATTTGGATTGACATTTTTAGCGAAATCAATGGCTGATCAACTAGTGCATTAACAACAACAACAAGACCGTCCAGATGAAGAATTGGTTCCAGTGAATGAACAAGTAAGGATTGGACTAAGCAACTACATGATTGCCTTAGAGAAATCACAACCAGATGTCATCTTGATGAGGTGTCATTTTATACACTATTTTGGGGTCATTTAACCCTTTAAATCATGCAAATATGCACAGATTATTTGCTTAATCGTTTGTTTTCAGGTTTTTAGCACTTGAATGGCATTTGGAGGAAATACACGTGACTTGGGCTTATTTGGAGAAGAAACAGACAAGACTACGACTCTACACCAAGAACCATGAAGAATTATTCATTCAGAGCCTAGAGACGACGTCACAACCATAAAGCGACGGCGTCATGACATTCATGGTGACGGCGTCAGAGATTCAGCGACGGTGTCAGAACGTAGCCGACTTAAAGTGGATCTAGAACCATCTACGTGGTGACGGCGTCAAGAGTACAAAGCGACGCCATCGCAACGATATCTCTATAAATATAAAACCGATTTTAGGATTTTAAGGGTGTAACTTTGTATAACCTTAGGGAGACGAACCCTAGCCTTTGTAGCAGCTTTATAGGTCATTTTTAGGGCTTTAAAACCCTATTGTACTACCTTGGATCCATGTTTTAATTCAAGTAAGGTTATTTATCATTAATTATTCAATATGTCTATGTGTTGTGTGATTGATTTATCTTTTTACTTTCCTTATAACATGCGAGGCTAAACCCTCCTTTGTATTTGCTTATGATTGCATGAAAGTCAAATTGTAGATCCTATTACTGTTGCTTCTTATTGATGAATGTGCACGTTAGGCTTTAGAAAACCAGCTTTTGTCTATATTGTTGTAGACACGTCTAGGGAAACGCGAGTGCGTAGAAAGGATACCATCGAGTGAGATTCTTCATACTACCTTACCCCCTTATATGGTTGATCCCTCTTAAGATATTTCACAAAGCATTTAATATACTCTTAAGGGCCTTGTAATAGTCTTCATACTACCTTACTTGTGCGTTGCCCTAACGAAATATTAAATAGACGTCGGGATCACGTAATCCGTTCATGACCTAGGAAATACTTACACAGATCATCACAAGTGTAACAAGGCAGCAGGATTAGGAGAAGCAATCTGATTAGTAATGCATGATTAAGTAAATACATTCAATTATCACTAGTAGATTAGATATTAGTTTAGTAATAGTTAAACAAACCAACCTCTCAAACTATAGATTTACCTGCTTTCATAAAATATAAAAATACAAAAATAATCTTCTCTCAACCTCTAGAATTCCGTTAGACCGTGATCAAGCCTTCCTAACGGTTAGGTGCTCTGCCTAAGGAGTCGTAAAACTTTGTGTAGAAGTCCTACGACAACCGCATCAAGTTTTTGATGCCGCTGCGTGGGGAATAGTTAGGTTTTGAAAATAGTTTAACATAGTTCTACTCACAAGATTCCTATCAAGTGAGATTTTATTTTCAGTTATTAGCTTTCTTGTATCTTATCTATTCTGTTGGGAATAAATCTTCACAAGTTAGTACTTCTAGTCCAAGAACTTAATACTGCTCAAGATATAACTAACAGTACTAACTAGGTTAATGTATGAAAGACCACTTACCTCACCCTTTTAGAACCCACCACGAAATACAACCTTCCCATTCCAAAGATATACCTTAATGTTCCAGCAACATCAAGATGAATCTCTCTACGATGCATGAACTACCTACAAGGACTTAATCCAAAAAGTCCTGAATCATGGCCTCAGCCTATGGTCCTAAATTCAAATCTTTTTCGATCATATCGATAGGTATACCCAAATAGACATTAACCATGCGGGGCAAGCAGACTTAAAGGGATTAAGTGCTTAAGAAGCTATGGGAATCATTGAGGATTGTGCCCAATATTATTCGATTAACAATGGAAACCCAACTAGCACTTATTTCTGACAAACAATAACAATTTAAAGGATCATTTGGTTGGGAATAAGGTGATTAGAGTTAAGATACCTAAGTTTATGTCATGGTTAGATGCATATGATGAGCCTATAGGTGCTCTAGATATGATGGAGGATAAGGTAGATAATCCAAGCCAACAAAGTACCCCACAAGTCCTTCCATCATTTGAGGTATACACACCGCTCGTGACTTACCCGGAAGAAGTAGAAGATACTTTAGGAACCCCATTGGAGGTAGAACCTTTAAAAGAAACACAATTAGAGGATTTAGGCTTGAATACTTGTAATCATGACATTCCTCTTAGTTCTAGAGAAGTTCCTCTTTTTGATGAATCGGAGCCTCAACCACAACCCTTACCTAATTGTCCATCTTAGAAGGCAAGTCTAGGAAACGAAAGAGGCCCTGAACCACCCATCACCTCATGTGGCATCTTTCCACCATAAGGATACGTATTGCTATTATCACCCATGCATTGATGATCCTAAGAAACATTATGGATTTAAACAGTTATTAGGAAAAGTGGGATCCTCTAGGTGTTGACTTTTACGAATATGGAGATGATAGAAGATGATTGGGAATTAGAACCTAAATAAGTTTCTTTTCTTGGAAGGAGACTTAATTTGCCCATCAAGCCAAAAGAAGTAGAGAATGTTAGGATGAAAGAAACACACCACTTGGAGCATATAATTCAACAACTAATTCTTCAGCATGTGACCCCTTCTCATAACAATGGTATGTACCGTTACTATCACCTGCACTTGAACTCAAGTGTAGGGGAACCCTCCCATTTATCTGTTAAATAAGGGTAGAGTCAGGCTCGTAACTCAAACAAAAACAAGCGCTTTTTTCCCTTTTTTTGGGGGGGGGGGAGAAACTAAGCCACGTCTCATTCACCCAATATTTACTTTTCCCACACTTAGGAGTGCCTTGTGTTTTAATTCTTTATTGTTTGTTTTAATATGTTTGAATTATTTTGTAATCATGCTTTGTTTGTCTATAACTTTGTCTTATTTGCAATCAAATGTATTTTGCAACAAAATAAGTGTAGGGGAAATATCCGGTTTTTAGAACCAAATTCAAACATTTAAAATAAATTTTTTAGATTAATTTGCGTCAGTTTCAAGTCATATGATTGTAACGTTTAATTCCAGGTTTTATGCAGTACTTTCTTTTATGCAGTACTTTCTTCATATATGACTAACAAAATTACGTGCAGGAAATTTCTCATTAAAAACGAAGAGTAATTTTTCACAGTGTCGGGATAAAACCCGACGGTGTCGCGTCTCTAGCAATGTGAAAATTCGAAAATCTTTAAGTATTTTTGAAAAATAAGTGTGCAATATTTAAGATTTATAATTCTTTTATAAACCTGCATAAACTTATAATTATATCATCACTCTCATTCTATCTTTACTGCTTTCATAGAGTCGAAACCCTAAACTCTTATTGTATTTATATCTATCCCAATGATTTTACGCTTGGTGTAGTTGTTTTTGTCTTTGATTTACATGTTATATTTGACAAGAAGAAGCTTAGAAGATCTTAGGATGTTTTCATTAGACGACTCTTGGAGGACGATTTAACCAGTTATCGTATGTTTCTTCTCTATTATTGAGCAAACCAGGGGAGTACTAGTTTCTTTTACTTGTTTTCTTTTCTCTTTATTCGTTTTTACGAGTACTTCTATAAAACATTAGGGACAATGTTCAACTTAAGATTAGGGGGAAATAAGCCTTAGAAACTATTCCTTCATTTGCCATTTGCTTTGTTCTTTAAAATAATGGGTAATATATCGAAACATAGCATAAAAAGGTAATTTTGACCCAAATTTAATTTTTTTTTATGACACATACCGAAGAAAACCAAGTATTAATAGCGTCTCATGGATAGGAATGTGTATGAATAGCACAAAAACCCTTAAAATTCCACCCCAAAAATGTGAGGTTTGTTGGGAATTATAGATTTGATGAGACAAAAGAACAAAAGAATGAAACAAAAGGATCAAAATCGTCATTAAAGAATTCTACAAGATGTAGGTAACATGAAGATTTCAGAAGCTTTGATCAAAGACAAAGATATGAAGATAAAGATTAGGAAGATTTAGTTTCCTAATACATTTATGTTTCCTTTGTAAACCTAGATATCTCTATTATATAAAGAGATATTAGGTGTGTGAGTTTAAGGTTTACACAAAAAAAAACGCGTGTGTGTGTATCCTAAGGGAGATGTAGACGTCTAGTTATTGTGTAGTGTTTAGCCTCAAGGTCAAGGTAACTTAATCCTATTATAGTTCATTGATATAACCGTTCTACCATTGATCAAGGTAGAATTGGGGCTTGGAGTAATTGTTATAGTGAAGATAATGATGAAAACCTTGTTTAATAACAATGATTCTTTGTTTGAATATTCTAGCTTTGTTATTGTTCATCCTAGATTAGTTCTAAACAAACTAGAGCTATAAATGATCCTAAGAACTATCATGTGTTTTAGTTCTATAAAGGTTCGCCTTTAGATCGTTAGAAATTCGGGTATCCATTATTGATACCCAAAATAATTTGTACCTTTAGCTTTCTCGAGTTAAGGTTTGAATGCAGCAATATGTGTCTATTCTGTCATTATGGATGTATATGTATGGTCTAGGTCGCCTTTTCTGGAGCATTGGTATCGGTATTAAATTATATAAGTGTACCGGTAGTATATCAAATTCTAGAACTTGTTTTTGTGATGCATCCCGAGACCGCATAGTAAGTATTATGATTTGCTAGATAAGAGGCACTAGGATT
>BQNB010200718.1:0-10967 GCA_026074375.1 Tanacetum coccineum
GTCCAGAATGGAATCTTTTAAGTCTTTTTTTTATCAACTTTGACCATAAATATTTTTGTTTGTGTTATATAATATTGAACGAAAATTCTACCAACGAAAAATATATTCAAAACTCTATCCATTCATATATCTTGCATTAAGTATCATATAACGTAAGAAGAAATCATTAAGGTCAAAGTTGAAGAAAAAAGACTTTGAAAAAGTCAAGTGGACAATTAATGTGGGACGGAGGTAGTATAATTTTTTAACTACATCAGTATTTTATCTTTGTAAAACATAAAATTTTGTAATTACATCGGTATCGTTGATACACATATTCAATGAGTTTCTTTAATTCATTGGTGTCGGTCTTTAGTTAAATAGGAAGAAAAATATTTTTAAAGATAAAGTAAATTACATTGTTTGTCACTACAAAAATCGAGGTTTTTAGTCACCACAAAAATTGTGGCTAAAAGTCCACAAAATGACAAAATAGTTGATTTTTAAAGTTTGACTGTAGATAATACTTTTATCCATGACATAGTTGTCGCTAAAAGTCTCACAACCTTGACTTTGACTTTCAACGCGAAATTTTGTTCAGAAAATGAACTTGAACTTTTCGCCACGATCTCGCCGTGACTAAAAGTATTTAATATATTTTTTAATATCAGTTTAATACAGGAAAGGAAATAAAAAAGTAGTAAATCTTTTAGGAACCACTAAAATAAAGAATGCGGTGATGAAGAAATAAAGGATGTAGATGAAGATGAATGAATGAATGATGGAGACGATCATAATGAGTAGATGTTGTGTTTTGGTGAAACGATTTAGTTTACAAGTATCATAGTGTTTTGGTATTTAGAATTGTTAGTATGAATTATGTTGAAACGATATAGGATTTGTGGACACTTATTATGTTAACAGGAATTATGTTGTTTTTTTTTTAATCTTTGACATAACATGTATGCATAACTAGAGAAACCACTGCATGGAGAAAAATCCTAAAAAGTTGTTTGCGTAAACAGTAAAACATTCTTGTCTCAAAATAAATACCAACACAGACACTAGCCACGAACAGAAAATAATCGACAGGAATTATGTTGTTAATATTTGAGATTATTTGTATGTTACGGATCTAAAAAACCCAGAAAACTACATGTTATAACCCTAAAATAGCAGATGTAATGCAGAAATAGTTGTCACTTGTCACTATTAACCACGGCTTGTCGTGGCTAAAAGTTTAGAATCAATTTAATATTTTTTTTTAGTCATGACAAATTGTGGCTAAAAGTTAAATACTAAAATATCATTATACTTTTAGCCACGACTCGTGACTAAAAGTGTAATACTAAAACAATATTAAACTTTTCTCCATAACAAGTCGTGGCTAAAGCTATAATTTTAAAATAGCATCACACTTTTAGGCTCAATGTGACGTGGCTAAGAGTGTAGTGATATTTTAGTACTTAACCTTGTCGTGGCTAAAACTTTATTATTAATTTTTTTGTTGTTTTTTATTATATCTTTCCTAACTCTTTTGCCACAATCGTCGTGTTTAAATTGGTGCTGTCGTGGCTAAATTGGTTGATTTTTCCCTCATGTGAAAATCACGTGAGAGGTGTAACAGGCATCGATTAACATATATAAGTCAAAGGAACCGGCGGAGAAGCAAAATGGAGACATTCGGGGCGCCTAGGGCATTTATTTTGAAATTGGGACCAAACATGCGAGTTAGGTACAACCTTATAGACGAATGGTGTTTTTTACTCATGTTTTTATATGTTTTTTTTTGAGATGTTACAACATTTTTCAATTGCATTTTAATTATTTAACATTTTTTCTATAAACGTTATACGAAATACTTAACAACAATATCACAATTATAACTATTTGTGATAAAAAAAAATTATAACTATTTGCCGTTGGAAAATTTGGTTGCTATGCGTGAATACTCGAAAAATAATAACTTGATATCCTATTTTTCACCGGATGATACCATTAATCTTTATAAATCATATCTTTTACTTAGTAAAGGAAAACGGAAATTTAGGCAAGGGATGGTAAGAACGCTCTCAAATTTTCGTTAACACTTGTCAATTGCTATTCAAGAATATATTTTGTTACTATATAAATTGATGTTTGGTTTGAATTTTGACAGATGGAGTATTTCAAGCAAGGTAATGTCGAATTTGGGTTATAATTTTTGAAGAAGGCAAGCGAAAAGAAACATTTAGAGGCGACATATGTGTATGGGATGTTTCTCCTTATGCGTGGAGATGAATCGAGTAAACTAGGATTGGAGCTTTTGAATGGTTTAAAAAGTTCGACACCGGGAAATTGGAATGTGCACTATTGCAGAGATCGCATCAAATTCATATTATATCGAATGTGGATTAACCACACGCTTCCTGTTCAAAACGTTCATACAAAATGCCGAGATCAAGACCATGACTACCAATTTAGAAAGAGGCCTTGGGATTTTGACACAAACCAAAAAATTTCGAGTTGCGATACGTGTATGTGGTATCGTGAACTCGTGTTTTTTTGTAGAGCCATGAATGTCAACGTGATCATCACGAACTTGCTGAAACATATATCATGTTAATTCAAATAATTCAATTCCAACTTTTTGAGCTTAATGCAACTATTTCAAATTTTCAACCTTATTTGTTGTGCTTCTTAGTAAATTTACACCATGACAATCACAATTAAGTATAAAACGATCCAGGAATTTCAGATGTCCGAAGCTTTAGGCCTCACCGATATAATCGTTTGTTTAGTTATCTAACACCACTTTGGTGCATAAAGATAATCACTCATCAATTATTTACTGTTAGCTACTTTAGTCAAATATTGTCAATTACCGGTACAATTTAGTTTTAGCGATTGAAAACAACTTTGAATCAGAAAAAAAAGCGATCAAGGATACAGCATAAAAGAAAAATAGCATCCATATACATTTAGCTTCCCATTGTTTGTTGATGTTGAGTAAGGTTAGATGATCGGATTCAGGGACGAAAAACTTTCCATGTGCATCATCGCTTTTTTCTACCTGGGCTAACGGACTAGAGAATACAGACGGGACTGAGAGCATAGATACAATCGTTAAAACTTCGTTTACACAACTAAATTCTTCACATGTTCAAAGCAGTTTAGCTAGATGAGGGTCCAACGGCAACTCAATGATCCCAATATCCATAGTTGATACATGTAGTTAAGAATGTTAAGTTTAGGTGGCGGGTCCATGAACTTGAAATCAAGTAAATTGTCGATTTTTGATGACTTCAGAAGCAAAAGTATGTTCCCCAGATTCGCCCTCTAGATTCCTTGGATGGGTTATCGAAGCATTTCTTTTTTGTGTGCGTTTTCTCTAAAAGGACGGTAACAAGTACCGGGCCTAATAGTAAACAAACCACGATACCTAAATTTAGCTAAGGTAGTGTAATCTGACTACAACTTTCAACAAATATCATTATGCAAATACACCATGGTCTTGCACTAAGATGCCAGTTCTAATTTAACTTTGTTTATAAAAACTGTTTAAACACGAACGCCTAACCAAACACGTAGTACAAGCTTCCATAATCTCCAAGTACATGTTTGAGGGACGACTTAAAGATAAAGTGACTTAAAGATAAAGTGTAATTGCAGTAATAAAAGAAAGATATGTGCTGCCAGTAGTTCTCCCCAAAACACTTGATTTTCATGGGAAAGAAACAAGTGAAACAATCCTTGTACTAACTGAATGCATGGTGCAAGTACCTGAAATGGAAACTTCAAATAGAAAGCCTATAAAAATATGAATATAGAAAGCCTAATCAAATACTCCCATTTTTCAATTTTGGGTCCAAAAACAACAACTTAGTCTTTTCCAGAAATTGAATCATAGACTGCTCGAAACCTGTATTGCTTCCAACCAGAAGTGGGAAAATGTTATGATCCCACATCGGCCAAGCATGGGATTGGTTGGTGGTTTATAATGTCTAGGTGTCCCCTCCTCTTACAAGCTAGCTTTTTGAGTGAGTTCTACACTTGGAATTATGAACCGATACGATATGAGATAGGTTCGTATAAGAAAAGCCTTGAGCTTTCTCATTCAGATATTCAAGAAAAGCCAAATTCATGAAAATTGGTCAAAGAACAGGAATAACATTATGATTGAGACAATATTGTGGCAAGTAAAACTTAAGTATAATTTAATACCAAAAATTGGATTGAGGAATTCAAACCACACATAATCATAAACACGTTTGACACATATGATGTGTCACTAAACGTACTCTGTCTCTTACACTTTTGCAACAAGAAATTTAATCCACACTTAAAAATATGCTTGACAACGTAACGTTTATTTATCTACGACATGCTGTACTATTGCTTCATGTTGCAGGTTCTTTCAACTTCACCATGCAAGCTGGTTTTTAGACCTGAAATTGCTCAAAAATAACCATGTTAGTGATTATTTATTACCAAACTCATGTAAAATCAGATTTTACAAAAAGGGAAAACAGAGTACCTTATATATTTTGAAGAACATCGAGAATATGCTGCAACTCATTGACAACAATTTCTATTTTCAATCGTTGGGGTGGGGAATCCATAGAGCATGATACTCCGATCTTAATAGTTGCAGCCAAGCATTCTTCCATTTTCTTTGCATTCGCTTCCGTACTTTGCAACACAATTGCATCATTATCAATAACATCGATTACATGATCTGGTAATGCCATGTAAGCAAATTTATGAAGGCTAAGACCTTCATTGAACATGTCGTCTATCGGTCTTTTCCCAGTCATCACCTCTAGTAATAATATCCCAAAACTGTAGACGTCCCCACTACTTGCCATCTCGCTCCCGATACCATACTCTGTAAATTAATAACAGTTAATTAATTACAAACCATAATCTGTAAGTAACTATAAGCATCATGGAATACTACCTGGAGGCGCATAACCAATTGTTCCTTTAACTCCGGTTGAGCTGTTTTGGTATAAGTTTGCACCAAGTAGTCGAGCTAAACCAAAGTCTCCAACATGAGCCACCATATCATCATCAAGCAGGATGTTACTAGGCTTCAAGTCACCGTGAACAATCGTTGTTTGACAGCGAATGTGAAGATAGTCAAGTGCGGTTGCAACATCTTTGAGAATATTTATTCTTTGACGAAGGTTGAGTTTCGATGTATTTGCACTTGAATGAAGCCAATCGTGTACACTTCCGTTGGACATAAACTCGTAAACCATAGCTTTAAAATCATTGCCTTGAAAATCAACGCTTGAACATGAAGTTATTATCTTCAATAGATTACGGTGTCGAATATTCCGCCATGCTTCACATTCTGCTAGAAAACTTTTGTGAGCACCACGATTTTGAAGATGTAGAACTTTGATGGCAACAAATCTATCATCATCACAATCGAGGATTCCTTTATAAACAGAGCTGAACCCACCCACCCCAATTAAATTCTCTATAGAGAAGCCATCAGTAGCCTTGAGAAGTTCATTGTATGAAACTTTCAAGAACCGTTCATTCCCTGAAGATTGAGACGGTTGACTATTGCGTTTCTTCTTACAGAAAAGATGCAAACAATATAATACGACGAGCAACATCGGTGCAATCAAAATGAGTAATACGAAGAAAGGAAACCTTTTTTTCTTTCTACCCGTCTCCTTGCATTTGGGTAACTCAAGTGTAACCAAACCTCCACAAAGCCTATTATTCTCCAAAACCGAAAATGCACTTGCATTGGAAAACACTCCTACAACCGGTACTTCACCCTCAAAGTCATTAAAAGACAGGTTAAGAAATTCTAAGGAATTCCACTTTCCTAAGAATTGGGGAATTTTGCCTGATAAATTATTTTGAGAAATGTCGAGTACCCCCAATCCTCTCAAGGAACTTAATGAAGATGGTATTATGCCCTGAAATAAGTTGTGACTTAGGTTTAACACTGTAAGGCTAATGCACTCACCAAGGCTACTAGTAATGGTGCCTGATAGATTATTATAAGATAAACTGAGATAGCTCAACATCTTGAGGTCTTTAATCTCTGGTGGAATTGAACCAGACAGGTTGTTTTCAGAAAGAATTAAAAAAATAGTTAGTGATGAAAGTTGAAGAAGTTGTCCGGGTATTTTTCCACTGAGCCTATTGTTTCTAAGGTTTAACCCATTTAGGTTTTTACAATTCCCAAGGCTTGATGGAATATGGCCTTCTAATTTGTTGGAATATAAATAAAGTTCATTCAACAATGATAGGTTCCCAATGGCATCAGGGATAGGCCCTGAAAATTGATTGCCGTAGACCAACAAATTGCAGCTTTTGAAGTTTACCAATGGTAGTTGGGATTTTTCCTTTGAACCTATTACGGAGTATATTGTAAAAGTAAAGTGCTCAAGCCAGCTAGACTACCTATACTTGAAGGGAGGTTTCCAAATAATTGATTGTCTCCTAAATTTAGAAATCTGAGTTGATGAGAAAGATTACCTATTGATATTGGAAGCACTCCTATTAAGTTGCAATTTACAAGATTCAAATCTACTAATGTGGTGCAGTTTTTCAAAGAATCAATAAATCTCATGTCATCAGCTTCTCCGCGTCCATGAAAGTTGTTATTCTGTAATCTAATTTTATTAATATCTCTTAGTTTTGAAAAATCGATTGTCAACTTCCCACTAAAATTGTTGTCATCCATTTCAAGATGTCCTAATTTAGTACAATTAGAAATAGACGGTGGAAGAACTCCGGCCAGTTCGTTACCCCATAACTGAATGTACTTAAGATTTGGGAGATTACCAATTTCTGAAGGAAGACTACCGGTGAGGTGATTATCAGATAAGGAAAACACTACTAGGCGTGAGAGGTTGAAAATGGAAGGAGGGATGCTTCCATATAAGTTGCAGCCACCAGACGTAAATCTCGTCAAGCTTTTCCAAAGGCCCAAGGTATCAGGAATTCTCCCACCAAACGGGTTCCTGCGAGCAGAGAACAATTCGAATGATGTGATATTCCCTAAGAAAGGTGGGATTCCACCTGTTAACTTATTGTCGTCAATTACAAGACGAGCAAGTTTAGAGAGTAAACTAATCTCCTTGGGTATGCTTCCAGCTAGCTTATTTCGAGCGAGCCAAAGCTTTTCGAGGTTAGAACAACCAGACAGGTTTGTTGGAATGACTCCACTGAATTTGTTGTCATTAAGATAAAGACCACGTAGCCTAGATAGACGACCAACTTCATGAGGAATGGTTCCTTGAAAGCTGTTGTTCCCGAGATCAAGCTCGCGGAGGAAGCTGAGGTTTCCTACATGAGAAGACAACGAGCCTTCTAAGCCCTTCGAATTCAGTTGTAAAACAGTCACCCGTTTGTGAAGCTTTCCACATGAAATACCAATCCAGTCACAAAAATGAAAGGAATGATTCCACGAGGTTAGAACTTGGTATGGGTCTTGGGTGATCTTTGACTTAAGTGACAAGAGCGCGAGATAATCAGTCTCATTACCGCCATAGGAAGCAGAGACTGTGGCGGAAGTAAGACATGTTATCACAAGACCGTAAAACAGAAAAGAAATACGAGAGGAGGATGAGGAGTAAATTATTGCTTGTGGTAACTTCATTTTTGGAAATTTACTTAAAATTATAAGAACAAGTAGGGCTTTATATTCTTTAGTTTTTCGTGTTAAGGGTTCCTGACATGCACATGGTGAAATTTATGCCTTCCATAAATTCCTTATTATCTTGACCAAGTACTAGCTAGCTGCCAAAGTTTTTGTTGCAATTATTGGTGATAAAGAATCGTCGACAATCCTTCATAGTATGAACTAATATTGACAAATAAAATGAATACATTATACACTATACTAACTCAAACTTTAGTATAACTATATAAACAATGTATAACTGTGATTGTTATAAATTCCTTCATTATATTTTGTTGAGACAAATATCTAGTACAAGCTTTTTTTAAAGTGTTTCCACCCGGTAAATATATTACTCAAAAAAACAGTTAAGTATATAAGATGTGAGTGAATCTCACATTTCAGCCCGTTACATAAACGATAAAGCATACATATGAAGACAAATCTATTCCTATCAAAGGAAATGACCATTACATTTGACTCATAAAGACATTAAACATAACCTATCTTCTAAGTTTAATGCTAATATCTAGTACAAGCTTGGAACTTAAAGATGCTGATATTTCTAAGTTTAATGTTTAACGAAGACTAAAATTTGATTGATAATAGGGATAATTGTTTCTAAATGTAACCAAGTTGCCTAATTTTACTAAGTTGTACAACATGCTTTTAATTTTTTTAAACAATGCAAACAATGTACTAATCCTCTCTATTTTATACAATACTTAAGTTAACCCGTTTTTTTGCTGAGGTGGCATAGTTGACCATGTTGACTCCGTTTTTTAAACAATACCCGTTTTTCACTTTGGTGAGGTCCACACACTCAAACCCGTTTTTTTTCATATACCGTAAACCACCCCTTCCTAACCCATTCTTTCCTGCAATAAACTAAAACTCAATTCAATCTTAAAAGCTTCATCACCACCCCACCCAAGACTAAATCTTTTTTACATGAAGATCAAGATTCATATCAAAACTACAACCAAATTCAAATTGAACAATGTTCTTGAAGCATTAAAGAAATCCATTATCACAAAGTTATTATTGGGTTTGTGCCTCTCCAAAACCAATTCCAACCCACTACCACTATTCTCGGAAGCCTCACCAGACACCAACACCTAACCCACTGCCTGCGACTTTGTAACCCGCTCCGGCGACCGTCTTACCAGAACGACCAAAATCTCTTCAAATCTAACGAAAAACATTTTCTATTTTCATCAACCACCAATCACCATCATACTGAAACCACCAGCCACCATCATAACGCAACCACCACCATATACAAAACCTCAATCCGGCTACTTTTTCCTCAATCTAACCAACAATCAAATTCACAAAACAAAAGCCACCATGATATCCGTATACATTCCTCTCACTACAACGTACAACAAAAATCCCGAAACGTCACCACATACACCCATCTTATTCATTTTCATTCTCAACAACAAACCTACCCATTATTCATCTATCAATCCAAAAATGCCACTATATTAGAACCCTACCCTTGTAAAAAAATCGAAATACAAACCATAAACCCACTTACAACCCCCATTGTCGGACATGATTCACTGTCATCACCACGGTAACCCCAATCGGTCGGACCACCACCAAATCAAAACCATTAGTACACCTGATCATAATTGCGCTTCCAAAATCGAAACCTAAATTGCAATACCAAATCCCAATCGTAACCGCATCGAATACCCAAAACCCTACATGCAAAATCGAAACCCTAATTGAATGTCCCAAGAAAAATCAAAACCCCGTATCAACATCTATTCATGTTAATAACTTGATCGATGTTTTTGCTTCTTCGAGCAAACAAGATATATATATATATATATATATATATTATGGTGGGTAGAAAATGATGGCAAGGGTGAAGGTTTAAAACACATCTAAAATCTGATAAGAAAAGAAAAAGAAGATAGGTTTGAGTTTGTGTACTGAGAAATAAAGTAAAATATGATAAAAACGGGTTTGGGTGTGTGGACCTCACCAAAGTGAAAAACGGGTATTGTTTAAAAAACGGAGTCAACACGGTCAACTATGCCACCTCAACAAAAAAACGGGTTAACTTAAGTATTGTATAGAATAGAGATGATTAGTACATTGTTTGCATTATTTATAAAAATTAAAAGCATGTTGCACAACTTAGTAAAATTAGGCAACTTGGTTACATTTAGAAACAATTATCCCTTGATAATATATAACTATTTTAAGAATACTTGGGATAGCTGGGGAAGACATATAACATTAATTATGCAACCCAAGTAGCACAACTAACATCACCTGTACGTGGTCTATTAATACTACCCCCGTCCCATATTAAATGTCCAGTTTTAATTTTTGCCGTTTTTCCTTTTCAACTTTAACCTTAAATAATTTTTTTTATATAATACTTGATGAAAATTATACCAAATGAAAATACATTTAAAACTCAATTCATTCATATATTTTACATCAAGTATTATATAATACAAACAAAAATATTTAAGGTCAATATTGAAAAAGAAAAACTTTAAAAAGTCAAAGTGGACATTTAATATAGGACGGAGGGAGTATTAATTATGCAACCCAAGTTGCTCAAATACCATCACCTGTATATGGTCTACCATCCACAAATTTCTTCTCAGCTTGACCAAGACAGTTAATTTGGTTGATAAAGTTACAGTAACTATTTTTATTTCTAGGCACACAAAACACTTTTAAGAACACTTGAGATATAATACACTTATATAGCATATAACGTAGTTTCAAGTGTAATTACAAAAATATAAAATGATATAAAAGATAAACTCATATTTTAATGAGTAAATTACACCGTTCATCTTTGTGGTTTGCATTGTTAGATAATAATAAACCCCCGTTCGAGATATGTTTTATTCATACGATATTTATAGAGTACATAACATAATGAAACCCTAATGGACCCTGAGCCTACAAACCGGGCCGGGCCTATTTATCCTCTAATACTCCCCCACAGTCCGAGCGGCGAAATTGCGAAAGCTCGGACTGAAGAAGAAAATTAAGAAAGCAAAATAAAACAATAAACCAAAATAAAACGGGATAACCCAAAGTATCCTCTATTCTAATTTTTGTTTACGGATAACCAAAGTATCCGAAGGATAAACCAAAGTATCCCAAACAGTCGTCTCGGGAATAAGAACCCTAGATTCGACACCTACAAAAGTCGTCTCGGGAATAAGAACCCTAGATTCGACACCAACAAAAGTCGTCTCGAGAATTAATACACTGGATTCGACAAAAATAATATTTTTTTTAATGCTTAAATAGTAATATATGCTTAAAAATAAAATAAAATAAAACATATGTCAAAACATCTCAACCACAA
>BQNB010200720.1:0-10967 GCA_026074375.1 Tanacetum coccineum
TTGTTGATCCATAAAGTAACATGCCCCGGACCCATATTCCGCTGCGACCCAATTTGGGGGTGTTACAAAAACCATAAAGCCTTAAACACTAGATATAATATCACAAGTGATATATACATAAACTTTAAAATCTATACCAAAAATCCTAAACCCCTAACCACTAAACCGAACCAAAAACCCTAAACCTCTAACCACTAGGTATAATATCACAAGTAATATATACATAACTTTACAATCTATACTAAAAATCCTAAACCCCAAACCACTAAACCCCATACCAAAAAGCTTAAACCCCTAATCATTAAAACCTATACCAAAAACCTTAAACCCTTAACCACTAGGTGTAATATCACAAGTGGTATATACATAAACTTTAAAATCTATACCAAAAACCTTAAACCCCTAACCACTAAAACCTATACTAAAAATTCTAAACCCCTAACCACTAGGTGTAATATCACAAGTTGGTGTAATATCTAGTTACTTAATATAAAACTTGTTGGTTATATATTTTATGTAACTGAATATTTGTAGTCCTAAAGGTGAATATAGAACTGTTTGTTGAATAGTATGTGCAACAAAATATTTTGTGTTAATTGGTTTGTGACTTGAATATATTGTTCATTTTAATGTATTATCACTTATAATAATCAAGTGACGTGTAAATAAGATGTTGTATGTTTTGCCCATTTAATGAATTAGCACTTATGATAAACTAAGGTATAAAAGAATGAAGTATAATACCACAAATGATAATAAATGAAGTCACTTTTATCAAATGTATTATCAGTTTTTTTATTATTGTTGTTGATTTCATGTTTTACCACATGTGATATTCTAAGACTATTTGAAAACAACACCAGCCTTCAGACTTGCTAAATCCTCCTTCAGAACCTCTATTAACTAAGATTTATTTATGGCTTAACACTAATTACCCTTAAGATTGTAATATAACCAATGATAAATATAACTTTTATCAACTAAGATTCACTCGTGGCTTAAGACTGGTTACCCTCGAGATTGTAATATCACTGGTGATAAATATAACATCTATCAATTAAGATTCATCCGTGGCTTAACAATTATTACCCCTGACATTGTAATATCATTAGTGATAAATAATTGTGAACCTTTATTAACTAAGATTCACTCGTGGCTTAAGACTGGTTACCCTTGAGATTGTAATATCACTGGTGATAAATATAACATCTATCAATTAAGATTCATCCGTGGCTTAACAATTATTACCCCTGACATTGTAATATCATTAGTGATAAATAATTGTGAACCTTTATTAACTAAGATTCACTCGTGGCTTAACACTTATTACCACTAACATTGTAATATCACCAGTGATAAATAAATAATAATAAAATCTCATATGATGAAGCAATATAATTTGACACTAGCTATGATATTCTACATATGATTAAGATCACATGTGACAAAACAATATAACGTGATGCTAATTGTGGTTATTTTTGAAATTTTAAACATGTAATAAATGTTATCTATCACTTGTGATATTATAATGTTAGTAGGAATAAAATGGTTAAGCCTCTTTAGGCGAATTCTTATTTTGCTCAAAAGCAAACACTTGTTTGATTTTAAAACTACGTCAAGTTTCTATTTTCATAGTTTTCTTCTTTTTTATTCATTTTGGTATTTGTAATGACAATTATGTATCTCTTATGATATAACACTTTAAGGAAAATGAAAAGTATTTAAATTGTCATTCTTAGTCACTTAAGAATAATATCTCATGTGATAAAGTAATATAATATGAAACTAATTCTAGTATTCTACATATGAATAATATGTGATAAAGCAATAAAAATAACATTCTGGTATTTTACATATGAGTAATATCACAGGTGATAAAGCAATAAAATGAGCAAAAGTAAACATCATTCATGTCTTACTATATCACCTGAGATATTACTCTAAAGTGACTAATTTCACATTATATTGCTTTATCACCTGAGATATTACTCTAAAATGATTAAGACGGACCATTTAAATACTTTTCAACTTTGATACAATGTTATATATCATAAGTGATAAACAGGTGTCATAATGTTATATCATTAATTGAAACTTGACTGTCTAATAAGTATGTTAACTAGATATCAGTAAATACTCAAGACACTGGACATGTCTTTTTCTTCTGCTGCTGAAGGCACTTCAGATAATGTGATTGCTTCCTTCGGAGTTCCACTATCAATAAATAATCTTGTAAGGCTTTTTTAAGAAAAGCAAGAATAAGTTGTCATTGGTGGATTGATGAATGTAACAACCCAAAGCATATGCAAATATATCAAGGAACTTCATCATTAGTAAAAACCATCATGTTGCGCTTAAATATAAAAACTAACTATAACCACTCATCATCTCAAAGTGGTGAGCAAAATTGGAAAAAATTACTAAAATATATTGTAATATGTTTGTTGTTTCCATGAAATTATTCAAAAGAAGAGGGTGAAAAATAATGTCAATGCCTTTAAGCTTTTTAGTCAACAACTTCCATAAGAGTTGTCTCGTAGTCTTTAGGAGCCACAAACCCATGAAGATTCATCACATTTGCTGCTACGTTCGCTAGTCCTCCACTTGGTACATCCTTGCGGAATCTCACACCAGTGGATAACCCAAGACCACCGATTGCAACTGGCACCTAAAAACATTTCAAGAAATATCATCATATTTGAAATTCCAAAATAGCATAATCGGTAATCCCCAACCACAAACCCATAAGTTAGGCATTGGCATAATACGTTAAATATCCCTAAACATACCTTATTGTATTGCTTTTATTGTACTACGAGTAGCTTTATAAAACTTTTCATACTCTATAACGACATGATAGCATGTTGTTAAATGACTAGAAAGTTTTTAAATCATAAGCAAGTGACTATGCTAATTGTTTTCTTAGAATCGACAATGGACGACCACACTTGCTACTCGTCTATTGGTTACATAAGTAATCAAAAAAGGCATAGTTTTGCATGTGAGCACTATCTAGTACATGAGAACTATTTTACAGGTATAATCCTTTATATTTTTGTTCAAGATTCCGATGCTAATTCCACTAGCATCATCTTAAATAGATAAAGAAAGAAAAATTAAAAGTTTTTGGTAGACGTGTTTGGTTAGTATTATAATGAATCATAATTAGATAAAAGTCATATAGCTTACCGGCTGAAGAGTGTGTGATGTTAGAATCTGGAACGTGATCGAGAGTCACAACGTATATCCTATCCATTTGCTCTATGGCATCAAGGATCATCTATCACCAAACCAAAACCAAAAGTCAGAACAATCACTTTCTAAAAAACATAACAATAATGATAATAATAACAATAAAATAACTGAGTGTCAAAATAGACAGGTTGAAAAGGTTAAGTAACGGGCCAAAATGGGTAACTTGTGTATGGCCAGAAGGGCCAAAACCATTTCTCGGTATTTATGTTTAGCTTGACCTGAAAAAGCTTAAGGGAATTGAGTTAGTTAGAGTAGAAGTGAACTAAAGAGATATGGAAAGTGAACGACGATCAATACAATTGAACTAAAAGATGCATATAATTAATGACCCGTACCATTATTGGCCCATTTTCGCACCCATGAAAACATAAACATCACCTGTTTAATAACATTAGTTAGCCTACTTGAACTATATGGTGAATCTTAGGTTAACAAAGATCACAAGAATGCAAAGTTGCTGAAACATCACACACGAAAAACCTGAAACAGTCACAACATATAGGAGATTTAACAGTGCTTCACAACCTGATCATCATTTAATCTGAAGCTGGACTAACGGACCTAAATTTGGACTTAAGCTTGTACTTCATAACGAATTTTTTTTGACTCGTGGTGGAGGGTCCTGTGGGAGTGTTCCATATTCATAATTTTTCTTAGTGGAATGTAAAAATTAGCAGCTTTGATCGTTTCTTTGATGTGAGAAAAACATTGTGATATTTGATTTATTTATTTTTGACAAGATTGCGTTTTATAGTATTTAAAGATTTACGACCCACTTTAGAAAAAATTGATAAAACATAGGAGTTTGATTACAAACAAAAAGGAAGGGATAAATGAAAGATTAAAATATAGGAGTTTGATTACAAACAAAAAGGAAGGGATAAATGGTGACTGATACCAATGCACCAAGACTTGAAGGCTTTGCTGAGTTAGGAATACAAAGATAGTTATGTGTTTTATAATGAGACTGTTGACTCGAACTTATAAGCGATGACTTAAACGAAGCAGCCTTAAAGGTGACATGTTGACTCGAACTTATAAGCGATGACTTAAACGAAGCAGCCTTAAAGGTGACATCAGAGGCCACTCATTAAAGTAATATGAAAAGAAACTATTAGCCTCATTTGAACCCATGACTTTTGGTCACAACCGGAGTAAACTTATTGCTTTCAATAACTACTTTCATTTTTTGCTTCTGTAAATTAGGCTTATAAAACACAATTTGCAGTAAGAATGTTTATAACCTTGAACAGAGAATGGTTTAGTTACATTTTTCCATCCATTTATAACCACATCATATAAAAGAAAATGGCCCTTACTACTGATGTGCAACCTTAGTTACTTGTCCTTGGTTGGTAATGGCTGATTATGAGGTTATACTAATTAATCTACATTTTTACTAGTTATATTGATTTGTGAAGTTCAATCGCTACTACTACTTTTGAAAAGTTACGTTTTGATGTTTGTACCTGACAACCCGACCAGACATAACCCGGACCACTTTTTAAAAATTCAAAACCCGACCCGATAACATCTCTACTCCCATTCATCAATGACTGGTCTTGAACACAAAGGTGATCACGTACCAACCCGAGAGAAAAAATTCATGATGGTGTTTTTCTTGCTTTGTGGAACGCTTTTAACTTCGCTTCCACCTGTTACCCTCTTTTTGTCTCGATTCTGGTTTATCAGAAACCAAATTAGAAACCTTTATAACTATTTTTGAGTTTAATTTAGACGTTTAGGACTTTTCTTCAAACACTTTATACTGCTTATAAAACGGATTGATTACTATTCATACCAATTTAAAGTGTTAGATGATAGATTAAAAAAGGGATATGACTATTAACGAAACAATACTAAAAAGATAAAACTTTACCCAAACTATTCGAGTAATCACTGGATTCATCAATAATAGCGTAGAATTACTATTGGTGTCCGAGTAGGGTTGATTCCATTAGTGATTATCAACTGGATTCAACAATAAAAACTTAAGAAACACTAATCAGAAGGTAATAGCAACAGATTAACCTCTTGTTGATAGAGGTTTGGGATGTGAGAGTGATTGAAAATAGTTCTGAAAGCAGTCTTTAATTGATGAAGATGGTCTGAGTAACTGATTTTTGGAGGGAACGTTAGGAGGAAAACACGGTAACTGTGTGAAAATATAATGAGAGGAATAAAAGAAAAAGAAAAAAAAAAGAGTTTATATACTTGGGAGAAAATAGGTTAAAATAATTAAATCCTAGATTAAGCCCGACCATTAGATCAAACTCAAATGCATGGTGAGGATTTGTCCCTTGGTATGTGAGGAGAAACTGGTATGCAAATGAACTTTTCTCTTATACATTAACCTAAAAGATTAGTTTTTTCCTTTTAAAAGAAGAATGGTTCGTCGGTTCGTGGACCGGTGAAAGAGGAGAGGCGGTTAAAGTCATTTTGGGAGTTTATGATAAAGTTAGAGAGAAATCAAAATTATATTCACTTAAATTTTCATTTTGGACTCATAGAGCGGGAATCCCGCTCTGCGGGAAGTTTCCCTCCATTATAAAAAAGGTCAAAATCATTTATTTTCATCTTATTAAATTAAATGACAAATTCTTATTATACATATACTTAAAGAAAAAGTAATACGACGTCGTATTACTATGGGTTTTTATTGTAGCTATGCAGCCCACATAATAAATGGGTTGGTAATGCAAAAAGAACCTTCAAAAATATAGAACGTCCAAAAAATCGGAATTAAACTATTATAATTCAATCTGTTAATACGCCCAATATAAGTTATGAGACACAGCATAACGTACGCCAACAGATAAACAATAATTGATAATGGGAATCATGTTGGGAATCATGAAATAGTGAACGTAGACGTATGCATACCTGGTAAGGTGTGTTACACATGTGATCATGTATCCTAACTCTCCATTAAATTGACCCGCTTCATATCAGATTCTGTGTTCCCGCCAAGGGATCATTCCAGAAAATCAAAGTTCTGACAAAAAAATAAACATTTTAGCAGCCGAGTTAAAATAAAAAGTCGGACGAAAGCGCATCAGGGGTGTTTGTATAGTGTCAAAAGAAATGAACAAATGATATAAATGGATCAGACTTAAAAAAACCTGTTTGTATCAGTAACAAAACTTGGAAGATCATATTTTTTATAACCTAAAAGTCAGACGGTAATCTTAGAGGGGTGTTTGGTTTTTGCTTATTTATGGGCGTACAACTTATTTTTTGGATCCCACATAATGGTTGAAGGCACTTCTAATGTCAGCATGTGACAATCCATGACTCCGCATATTTTCTTCTGAACTACTTCCTTTATCCATGGATGTGCCTTCAACCATTATGTGGGATCCAAAAAAACGCTCAATACTTAAAACCATATATAAAAGCTATAAGTATTTTTTTATATAAATTGAAAGCTCATCAAAAAAAACCAACGAACCTCGAAACACATTGTAAGTGAAGCTACATATTAAATTACTATTTCTAAAATATAATTCTGAATTTAGGGTGTTTGGGTAAACCTTATTTCACAATATCATTAATATTTACAAACACAGTAACCAACCAAACGGTTATGTTTGCATCTTTCCAAGACCAAAAGTCGGTGCACTGATACTTCGCGGATGTTCTCTCGGCAGTGTGTGTTTGGGGGTGTTATTTTGTAGCTAGATAAGGAGGGGGGTTGACAGTTAGAAATATAATGAGATTGAATAAGAGTTGCACGTGAAATTTACATATATACCCTCATTTAAAAAATTATTAATTAAATATTTTCTTACTTTTATCCGAGTAAGACTTTAGTTAGCAAAGGTTACAAAGATGATTTTAGTGATTCTTGCGCATTAGTAGCAAACCTTTAGTCAGGTAAACGACTTTTTATTTTATAATGATAATAAGAACTGATTCGTCATTGTAACACCAGTTTAAATATATATTAACTCAATTTAACAATTCCAAAGTACCAAACACCGGGTTATGGTTGTGCCTCCTTAAGGACCCAAAAGTCGTGTGTGCATGTACTTCGCGGATGTTCTTCGGCAGGCATTCTTTTATCTTAAATCGTCCCACAACAGTGTGTGTTTGGGGGTGTTATTTTGTAGCTAGCACATTCTTATCTAAACTCGTGACAGCATATTCTACTCTCCTTGGAGATTTGTGTGGCGTTTATTTTCATTATGAGATAAAGCTATGTCATTCCACCAATATATTCTTTTGGTCTGTGCTATTTTGAGCCGAGCCAAGCCTAGCTTATCCAAGGCAAAATATAAAAAGCTTGAGGAAGATAAGATCCCTAAAATAGTACTCCCTCCGTCCCTAAATAAGTGTCCACTATTGACTTTTGAAATCAAACTTTCACAACTTTGACCATAATTATTTCTTTTTGTGTTATATAATACTTGATGCAAAATATATGAATTGATTGTGTTTTAAATGTATTTTCATTGATATAGTTTTCATTAAGTATTATATAACATAAACAAAATAATTTAAGATCAAAGTTGATGGAAAAAGACTAAAAGTCAATAGTGGACACTTATTTAGAAACGGAGAGAGCGTATCATTGGAAAAAAGATAAAAGACTCTAAAATCAATAGTGGACACTTAATTTAGGACGGAGAGATTATAAATAACTAGCAAAGATAAGCATAGAAAATATAGATGCAATATATATTCGAGGCTAGATAAGATTCCTTAATAGTAAAATTATTTCTTCAAGTTCTTTGACCCGGATCTATCAATACCACACGGTCATTATTGCCTTAACTTCATGCCACACAACGTTTTCACCAACCGATATGATGTTTATTTCCCATGTTACCGTTTGTTACATGATGTACGTAATGGTTGTCTAATGATGCACGTGGCTCGCTTCAATCCTTGCATAAAAGAAATGAGTTATTGTTCTCACAAGTCACAACTTAAACAAGTAATGTTTGCTTAACGCTTGATCGAAGAACCTATGATATGTGGTCGGTGGCGGAGCCAGAAAATTAAGTCGCGGGGGGCAAAAGAAAAATTAGCGATAGAATATTACATATAAGAACTTCAACAAAGCATGTTACGACCTTCTCATAAGCAACAAGAAAAAGTAAATAATTACGTTAAGTATATATTTGTATACTTAGTTTTTTTTTTTATCGAGTAGCGCTATTTTATACGAGTATATGATTAGAAAAAACAAAAGCTTAAGGCATTACATGCAAGTAATAAAGTAAAATTTTGGATAATTCATAAGTTTTAACTCAAAGTTAATAGTTATGCTACAATGGGCCTGTAGCTTATTGTAATTTGAATTCTCACAAAGTGATTTACTAAACGTGTGAATACTTAAAAAAAGTTATAAATAAAAGCCTAATTAATTCTTTCACGTATCTCTAGGTAGGTCATTCATTTACTATCAATGTAACCAAAAACAATTCATCATTTTCCTTCATCTCCTTCATCTTTCACCTAAAAAAACTTTTACAAAAACTCAACCAGGGGCGAACCTATAGCCATGACAGGGTATGCACATGCATACCCTGTGATTTCTCCATCTGGTGTAAAAAAAATTAGTTTTAAGCTTTTCATAGTTAACTTTTGAAGAGTGCATACCCAGTAAAAATAGGGTGCATACCCTAGTTCAGTTAACCATCGTTCAAACTTCAAGTGATACAATTTAAAAAATAAAAGAAGAAGAAGGTAATCTCATCACATGTAACAAAGTATTTGAAGGGTTGTGCTAGAGAAGAAGAAATATTACGAAGAAGTGGAGTATAATGTATTTAATGTTTCTCTCTCATAAATATTTAATAAAAAATAAATCACTATAAATGAATCAATCGGGCCCATTCTATTTTAACTGTTACCTTTTCTCGGAGTTAGCATTTTCTTAAAAATCAAATTTACATTAGTAAACTTTTTCGTTTAATAAGTTTATTCCATTCGAATGGTAATTCATTTTGGGATACTGAATATAATTATGTATGATGTAAGACTTATAATTATTAGTACTTGTTTCATTTTGATTCTTTTTCTATTTCGTTGTTTTGATTTTGTTCGATCAATACCAAATCCGAACTAATTTAAATTAACTAGTTTGAATACGTAATGAATTCAGCCTCAAGTAACGCATACATGATAAATCAAACCTCAATTTACTAACTATAATCCATAATACAAGAGTAATCACGCATAAGTCGAACTGTTGAAAATTCCGACCCAATAAAAGAAATTATTGATATTTTTACCAAAATAGTGCACACCCTACTTTGAATTTCTAGATCTGCCACTGAACTCAACAACATTTCATAAAATCAGCTATTTATTAGCTTTTTCTCCGACCATCTTTTGCGTTGAGGGCATTTTCAGTTTTGAGTTGAGGGAACCGGGATTAATGTTCATAAATCAACATTAAAAGAGGTGATTATTGAAGGAGCCATTGGGGGCAGTTGCCCCCCTATGGTGTACATGGCTCCGCCCCTGTATGTGGTCATTTATTGTCTTACGTCAACAAACAATATACTTGAAAAGAAAATGATCGGACAACACTGAATAAAAAAAAAAAAAAGCTAATTTCTTTTACAAAACCTTCCTACTAATCTTTCTACACACAGAATCTTGACAAGTGGTGAAACTGATGGTTTAAATTTTGAGAGATAATAAGTAGAAAAAATATATATTTTATAATTTTGTGTAGAAAAATAAATAAGATGATTTTGTAAGAAGCTTTAGCAATGATTTAAAAAAATGGCATGACATAAGTCCCCACTAATACATAAATGATTGAGAACATGCAGTATAAATCGCATGTTATAGGCTGGTCATGACACCAATCGTTAAACATTAGAGAGCTGGGAACAGTGGAGTCGTTCGGCTCGTGCCATTGGCAAAAGTTTTTAAAAAGTGATGTCACGTTAGCAAAATACTAAACGGCATCAGAAACTGAACGACACCACATTTGCTGGGGTATCCGTTGACACCACATTTTCTAGTGCCGTTGGCCAATTTTTTTTTTTCATTTACTTATTAAACAAGAAATAAACATTGAGAGACTAAATATCAACTTATATAAATAATGAGGTTTAAAATAAAAAAATTATTTTTTTTATTACCTTGTCTTCTTAAACATGACATACCAACGATCTTCTTCCTGTTGTGTTGGTAGCCATTGACGAACAAAAAAAAACATCAAACAATTCACACACACACCCATAAACACACAGATAAACATACACACAAACACACACACAAAAAAAACTCAATGGCATGGGCTGATTGTGATGGCGCGAGGGAGAACGGCGCGAGCACCGTAACGGTGCGCCGTTCAACGACGCCAGGCTTTGGCACCACCGTTCCCCTCATTCTTATTGGAATGTTGGTTATCTATCTTTTCCGAGTTTTTATTTGAAGAAAAATAAAGAAATTGGAGCGGAAATTAAAAAAATATATTGCATTCTTGTGTTATTCTGAAGAGAAGTGGAGAGTAAAAATTATGCTAAAATTTCTCCCCTAATATTCTTGTTAAATTGGGATGATTTTGAGATAATGTGATTTTAAAGTCGTTTTTGCATACATATTTTTTTTATTTCAAATTCAAATTTTTTCTTCTCCGCTTTTTTTCTCTCATTTTTCTTCCATTTTCATTTTATACTCGAGAACTGTCTGATATATATATATATATATATACACGCGCTCCGGTTCCGTAAAGAAGGTTT